>SNQJ01S0187679.1:6971-18440 GCA_010110895.2 Picea sitchensis | reverse complement strand
CTTATTGCATAGATAACTATATGTTCTTGGCTGATCATAATTATGATGCTTTAAATCCTGCTGTACAATTATCCTGTGATCATTCTTATGAAGAAGAGACTACAATTGTTGATTATCATGAGTTGGTTTCGAAAGAGCAAGAAGGTCATTTATTTGCAAACAGAAAGGAATTTACAAATGAGCATTTATTTTTTGTGGATCAACATGCTTCTGATCTTGTTTTTAAGGATCCATTTGCAACCTTGTTAGAGTCTTATGTTTCATATTTTCTAAAAATTTCAAATTGCATTATTTCATCGATACTCATGGGTGAGTATGGTTTTATGAAGGAGTTTATGTCACTGCTGCTATACTTCTATTATTATTCATTGATCAATGACATAGATGAGACCATTTCATTCATCAAGTTACTTGAATGGTTACTGTGGAAATCTTGTTTTACTTGACCAAGTTGCAATTTTAGTTAGGGTAGGGTAGCATAGGTAATAAGCTCGCTTCCCAAGCCTTTCTTTCCTTTAGTTTGTAGCGGGTTTTACAGTTTTCATGAATAAGTGGTGGTATTAGAGGTTGTTTACACAGATGACTCCACAACTCAACAACTAAGGCACTGGAGCTGCAACAGTTCTTAGAGCCTCATAGGGAGGACTCTATTCTCTATGGAGCCAATGTTATCACATGAAGTTGTAAAGGGTCACATGTAGTTGTTATGGGTCATTCATCCTTATATTTTTGAAGTGTTTGGGAAAATATTATATTTTCACCTATTGGAGGCATTTACAGACTTATAGTTCATATACTAATACTTTGTATGTTTTTGAGTATTCATTGCATAACACTGAAAAAACAAAGAGATTTCATAGCGCCTCATGCTACATAATCATCTACACAGACTGTTTTGTAGTTGCACTACCAAAAGGCATAACAGAATCACCTAGCCAAAGTACACCATCAACACCATCCTGCAAACTCAAAAAAAGAGGAAAATTTGTGAAAAAATGAGGGTTTTGTTTCATTTTGGGAGCAGTGCGACCCTTTTGCGTAGTACGCCCCACGACGCGATGTTTCTGTAGTTTTTGAGTGACTAACTTAAAACTTGGATTATGAACAAATGGGAAGGTATTTTTGAAAACTAGAGGAGGTTTTTGTTCATCACATACCAAATAAAAAAAACCTCTCTCAGGTTTTCAAAATGTTTTATGGTTAGAGACATATTAGACACAGAAGTGGCGCTACAAAATCTGCAGATCCGTTTTAGGAGTGGCACTACATAATTTTCTGTAGCAAGTACTGTTAGATATTTTATCATAAAACCCAAATGATGAAGTGGGTTTCTCTGAATTTTTTTGTGAAGGAATATGATATCCTTATTTACGTGATATCCAAATTTCAGCCTGACCCAGTTTGGAATTTGAGAGAAACAATTTAAACACAAATGCGCTACAGAATGTGCTGCCAATTCTTTGTTTTGCATAGCGGATTGGATATTCACCTTGTTGGGAGGTTTCCACCTGTCAAATAGGGTTCAAATGGCTTCTAAAGGATCATTTATATGTAAAGGGACACCTACACCTAAGTTTTAGATCCATTAAAGACCTCATGCAGTGAGGTGGAAACAATTTATTAATGACTTCCAACAATTTCCTGAAAATTAGCAGTTTGTTGGATTTTTGTCTCTTTGATTGTTTCCATCTATCTCCAAGGCTTAGAATCCAATGGAGGAGATGGGATTTGACCTCTTAAGGATATTTGGATGCTATTTTCTATTTAAGGAAGGATAGATCTCTTGGAGAAGGGTTGGATTCATGAGCCAAGAGAGACTAGAGAGAGTAGGAGCAGGTAGTTTCCTTGCGTGTGTTCATTTGTAAGCCTGTGGGAATTTTATGATTGTAATCATTACTACTATTGGAGACTCATGAGAGATGTGATTTCATATTGTTATTCTTTTGTTTTATATATCTTCTTATTTGAATATATTGCATATTTTAGGATAAAAGGCTGCCAATGATTTATGGATCCCTAAGCAGCAGAGGATCTGTTGTAGTTTTTCCCATCGATCATTGTTTTATTCAAGTATTTGTTGATTTATTAAACTGAGAGGATCTCTGTTTAGTGAACATTCTATATTATGTTTTTCTTCTTCATTCTTCCATCTATCATCATATAATCTTGTTTTTTGTTGAGCAACTTTAGTGCCTTCAATGAGTAGAATGTTTATGACTCCATTTCCCATCGGTGTAGCCTACTGATCTGCAATTTGCTGCCATATCCCTTTCTTTCTCATCTTGCTGATCCACCTTTTCAAACCAAAAAATTATATTTTACATTCTGATGGGTGCTGAGCTTACAGTTTAGTAGTCAAAGTGTGAATTTCAATGCTAACATGAGTGGTACAATAACCCTTCAAGGAAACCTCCTAGTAGCAACTATTTCCCCGAGGGTAACCCACTTACGAGGAAAACATGTCAACCACCAAGGTGAAAAGAGGCAAAAGGAATAATTTCCAAGAAAACATTTTCAAAATCAAGAAATGATCCTTTGCAACACTTTCAAATGCTTTAATTATTAAAATGACACTTACCACGAGACCAACCTTATTACCTAATGAAGCAAGAACTGTTGTCCTCTGTGGGCCAAGCTGGTTTGCTGGATTCTCCTGTCGTCGATCAAATTGTGATGAGTGGTAAGTGAAGGTGCTCTATACGCTCATCTACCTCTTTATACTCCATGTATTCAACTCGAGGGCCTCAAGACATCATCTCCTTAGTTACCCCTAGAAATGGAGGGTAACATTTGGCTCCCATAAATCTACAAGGGTGTAATCCCTTTTATTCCTTGTAGCAAGCTTTGTAAAATAACTCTTTCAATGACAATACAGATAAATATTTATGAAGGGTGTATGCCTTTATACTCCTCCAAGGGGTTTGACAATATTAACCTTAAAATCAAGAAGAAACAATATAATTGCGGAAATTCCTTACCTAGTTCTAGAGATAACAAGAAAAACCTCTATTTATCAACAATATTCCAGCACATTACCAAGAAAGAAGAATCCAAGAGGTAGAGACTATCCTTCCTTCACCAATAGACAAGTAAAACAATCCACAAAGCACCAAATATAGATAGAGCGAATTTCCCAAGTAGGGCAAAAATTTCATCCAAGAGTGTATGTAATTCTCAAGCACATGATGATAAAATGAGGTTGAGATTATCTTTATTTATATGAGGTCATCTAACCCTAATTTTTCCACTTTTACAAAATTCAACATCAAATTAGAGAGGTCGACCTTCTTTGTTTTACATTTACATTTATAAACTTATAAAATGATATAAAATAATCCCTTAAAAGGGTGATGTCATTACCTAAAGGGGGATGCTAGGCCTTGAAAGTGAGACATTATGCCTCTAGATGCAATTCGTTGGGCCTCCAAAGGCCATGTATCCATCTCTCATGCTCTAAAATGTCATGTCATGCAACTTCCTACTTCAAACCACATCATCTTCCTTTCAGATCCATCAAGCCCATCAAACCTTAGCCTCTTCATGACGCCAAGGCTTAGGAGGTGATATTTTGGGCCTCTAAAGGCCAACCTCTTAGTGAAAATAGATAGCATGCCATCATCATGTGGTGTCCAAATTCCTCCAAACGCAAAGTCCATAATCTCAAGTGTACGATGGATCCAGGGTCCTTTGCCCATCCTAGGGGGTGCATCATCCAACCTGTGGGATTCAAGCCCCTATCAAGGTCCAAGTAACCTTTTTCCTCCATGGAAAATCATTCACTTGGAAAGGTCATGCAAAGACAAACAATCATTCCATCCAAGGGTCCACAAGTCATGTGTATCATGCCAAGTAATCCATATATAATAAAATATCCACCAAAACATGTGCATCAAATCCCCCCTTTTCAAAATAAACAAATGCTCAAATACCTTATACAACTTGCCAAATTTAAGTATGGGAGGGTTGTCATGGTGTCCTATTGGGTAGGTCATTTCCCAAGTCATGGGGTGTTTCCCAAGAAGACCATCTCTAAGTCATGTAAAAGAGTATGAGGTGGATGGGGGTATGACTTTTGGGCATGGGGTTTCTTGACATACATGGTCTCATATTGTATCATTTATGGGTGCATTTGTAGAGGGTGTGTTGCATCCTCATTTGCAATGCAACCTTTTTCCAAGCCCTTGCCACTGATTGATTATGGTCCAAAACATTGAGTGCTATGTGCAATGGAAAGTAAAGAGAAACACAATGCCACTTGAAGCTAATAATAAAAAGAGTGTCATGTGCAAGAAAATTAAAAGACACCACAACATGTATTCCATCAACAAGTGGGACATTTATTAGTTATGTGTTTTATTTTACAGGTCCTTGATTTTTGTGAAGAAGCATTTCATTGCTCTCAGGAACTTAGGGAGAGAATCTATAGGATAATATAAGACTTTTATCTTTTTCCAACTACAAACCTCTAGGCCTTTAGCCCCTTCTTTCCATGAAATAATGTACAAGCCCTTCTTGGGCCAATATGCTCGAAAACCCAAAAGATGAGGAGGTGGAAGGGAAGAGGTGTGCAAAGTGACAAGTATGGATGGGAGTGGTAATATGACCCTTCAAGGAAACCCCATAGTAGTTGTTATATCCTAGGCCTACACCTCTTCCTTCTATTCATCAAACCAACCCATTCATCTGTCAACCTAGCTTCTAGTTAGTTTTTCTTCATGGTGTATTAAGTCATTTAATTTTTTTTTTTGATATCCCTTATTTGCTTTTTGTTAGTTGTTTTCTTTTTATAAGGCCAAGTCATGTCTTGATTTGAATTGGAAAAGTCTTATCACCATGGTTATATCACTGAATGGATCACAAGAAGGATAACCTAGGCCTATAAGTGCAAAAAGGTGCCAATTGCAAGAATGCTATAATTCTTGCAATCAACAAACAATTTATTTTATGAGTTTTTATGTTTTAAAAAGTATTTCAAAGTTTGAATAAAAGTGCCTTGGCACCCAGATCACACTCACATGCTCCTTGTACCCTCGAGATCATGCACATTTGTGCCTTGTATATTTATCATTGCAGGTTTTGGGTGAACCCAAAGCAACACATATCCTCGACCACCATTCTCAACAGAGGCAACTAGAGCATGATGGTATCACCTCGAGAATGCTGGCAGTTAAACAGAGCAGAGCCAACAGGGCTCAAATTGTTCGAGGCCATACCAGATATCAGGGAAATTTTTATCAGGGGTGAGTGGTTCGACTTCATATGTGCCTTCAATGGACATCACACATGAATTTCCCAAATCTTTGCACATAACTTTGATGGATTCCAGACTAAGACCGTGGACATAACCATCCACATAATAAAGCACTTCATCGTTGGAGCATGTTCTCTCCCTATCAGTGGTGAGGGGTCATTTAAAAAGGGGAAATTACCAGCTGAAGTTTGCAATCAATCTCTGGTGGTAGAATATCAAAACCCTTATTGGAGCCAGGGCATCCCAATCCTTTGGTTGAAAGAAGAATGGAGGGGAATCTTGTCGGCAATACAAAGATATATCACAGGAAAAGGTAGGTTTTCAACTGTCCACTATTATCACATTAGATTCGTCATGCATTTAAATGGTGAAAAAGAAATGAACCTCCCCTTATACCTGCTTAAAATCCTAACTAAGATTTCCAAAAGAATCCATAATTACCTAGAAGTTGCTCACAAAAGCCTCTATCATCAGGGGTTTATAAAAATATTGGTTCTTTTTGCTCTCAACGATTTGGGTATGTCTTGGACAGGTTTTCTAGTGTCTTTAGGGTTACAGGAAGAACAAGAAATATATCAGAAACCTGGGAGTTCATCCAAATCCACCCAACGAGCCAAAGAGAAGACCTCACCTACAAAAATAAAAACACGATCAAATAAAGAAAAATCCATTTCTCTAGAAAAAGAGGAAATTCCTCAAAGGAAATTGAGGTCATCTACATTGAAACAGAGGGAAAGAGAAAGTGTTAAGGTTTATGTAATAAATTCTATTAGAAAGGGAGAAAAACGGGCCAGGCCAACAATCCAATTGTCTTCTGAAAATCTTAAGGTTGAACCTGTGTCCACTAATATGTAGGAAAACAAAAATACCAAATTGAAAACAAGAAAATGGAGGAGGAATAAGCAGGCCAACCCTGATATTGTTGTAGCTGAATTTGTGTCATTAGGCACATAGATTGAAGAGTCCCCTGTGGAAAAATAGAGAAAAAATAAAAAGGGTATCCAGGTCCCAGAAATGCCAAGCAAACCCAATCACAAGACCAGGTTAACCAACCAGTTGAGGCTAAACTCCAAAGCCTTGTTTGATCCATCTTTAAAGGAGAATAATCCCATTGTGATCGAGGATAAAGACACTGATGAAGACCCCTCTTAATTCACCAACATGGAGGAAATGGCCATCCACACCTTGAAGAAGGTTCTGGAGGGAAAGATTAGGTAGAAACACATCAAGGAGGAGACCTTAGGAGTCAAACATGTTGTTTTGGAAACAAATTACACTATTGATCCACAACCAGAGCAAGATTTGATGGACACTGGTCCAGACACTTCGTTGGATTTTGAAGATATAAGTCCATAAACAAAATGTGTCCCAAAGCAGGTTTTAGAGGAGGTCATACCATACGCAAAGGCGAAATTGTTGATGGTGCATGAACCTGTGAAAGACACCATTGATGAAAAACCTAAGAAGAAAACCAGGTATGAGATGAGACCAAGGAAGGTCAAGCTCTCCATTGATCTCAATAGGCATGCTAAGGAAGAGCATGAACTAAAAAATGAGAACAGAGTAAAGGAAGAGATATAGCCTAAAATTGAAGATGACAGGGACACAAATGACAATAATTAGCAGGTGCAAGCCCTCAAAAAACATAATGATAGCTTGAGGTAGCAGATTCAATAGATACAACAACAAAACCAGGTTCTTGAGATGCAACATACAAAGATACAAAAAAAATATAAAAAAATTGCAGAAGAAATTCCAAAAAACTTGCATGTTTATGAAGGAGATTATCTGATGTCTACTGCTGTAAAAAAGAAAAAGAATTCGAACCATGTGTAAGCTTGGTCTACCATTTTTAAGGGTTTATCTCCAGTTATTGGTGTACATGGGCATCAATGCAAAGTCAACAACAAGTTACAACTTATGAAGACTCTTATTATGCAACTCTTTCACTTTAGTTATCAACAATAGCTCTAGTTACAATAATATAATTTTTTTGGTTTAGTTAGAGATATTATTTCCAGTTGTAATAATTTTCTTCTTTTGATAATACAATGTTTTGATTAAGGTCAAAGTGATGGGTAGTTATCCCTATAAAATAGCACCACTCAACTTCACTTAGTTTAAAGAAGTGTTCACAAATTGTAATTACGACTGAATAGTGAAAGTTATGTCTACATGTCTGAATGTAATGTAGAGTTGGACTATAGAACTTAAATTTGAGATAGGTATTCGAACCCTCTCTTGATGGATAAATAGAGGAATATGTGAATGTAAAAGGGTTCATCTTTTTTGGGGCATCAAGCATCAGGATCTTGACTAGGATTTGAAGTGTAAAACTGCTAAGTTTCCCAGCTAGTGAATACAATTTATGGTGACAGAGTATTTATTCTCAAATCTTATTTGTCTTATTATCTTATTTGAATGCATGTAAAATGTATGTGAAGCATTGTTTCTTCTCTTTTCAGCTACTGTCTCATTGAATCATTTACTGTCATACAACCTGATTTCAACTATTGTCTTAGTAAATTATTTACTACCATACAACATGTTTGGAGAATTTGTGTTTAGGTACATGTTTTGGATCTGAAATATTATTTCAAGTTTGAAAGTTCATACAACAAGTGACAAATTATATGCTTGTTCTATTAAGTTTTGAGCTATTATTAGGTTTCTTTTCAATTTACTAGATAAAAATAACATAGGTAGGATCACTAAGAGAAACACAATCACAAGATATGCAAAATTTATCCTGGGAAACCCCCATGGGGGAGAAAATCCAACCAAAAATTCCTTAATATAGATAGCCAATACAATGCCAAGACAATAAACCAAAACACTAGAGAATATCCAACACTAAGCAATGCGTCTCTCTCTTTCTTCTTCTCCCAAATACAGCTACCAAATTTGCGCACTAGATGAGAGAATGAGTGAGTGAGTTAATGAGGTGCTAGATTCCCTTATTTATACTAGCTGGCAGGTGCTGGAAATGTGTCTCTTCACTAGGGAGGGAAAAATTATATTCTTAGTGGTTAAAACCACTTTAAATAGGCATGGGGGGAGGACTTCTTAATTTGCATAATACAATTTGGGTTTGACCAATCCACAAAAGGGGATTTGGTCAATTACAATGCCCGACATGATCAATCCACAAAAGGGGATTGATGTAATGAATAATGACTCAATAATAAATAGAATACTCTTTGGAGTTACAATATTTCAACACTGTCCCTTAACAAGAAGGGTATTCTACAACATCATTAGGAGAGAGAGAGGGAAGCAACATCGACAACATCTGGAACACTGACTGACATATCTATAAATCATCACAAGTTTTTCTTGTTTTCAGATTTCCGTGGTGAGTATTTTTAAAGTTGTTTGCCGGATAATCCACAGTTGGTGTCATTTTTGTCATCGACGTTTCGAATCCGAATCGGGATTCATCATCATGACTAATCGTCAATTGATAGCTTGCTGATCTTGGTCAATTAATAGTTAATATGCGTGATTTTTTTAAGATTTAACCTATTTCGACTGTCTAAAAACCTAATCTACAAAGTTTTAAACACAAAATAAAAATTAAACTAAATAATAAAATAATAATAATATATCATAAATTATTACTATGTTTGTAAAAGTATTAATAGTGTTTTTTAATTATATATATGTATAAATATAAGTTTTAGTATTTTTAATTAATTGAATTATATTTATAAACAAAAATTAAACTTTTAATTAATTGAATTATATTTAAAGTTAATGTAAGAAGGGAGCTTTAGTTATGGTTGTTTTAGGGTTAGAGTTGGGTTGAATGTAAGAGTTTTAATAATGTTTTATAATTTTATATATAATGTAAGTCTTAGTACTTTTAATTAATTGGATTGTATTTATAGTTAATGTAGGAAGGGAGCTTTAGTTAGGTTTGGTTGTTTTAGGGTTATAGTTTTTTATATTATTATTTATTAGTACTTTTTAATTTGTGTTAAAATTTAATGTATAAAGTTTAGCGAACTAGTCATTAGATTATGGAAAGGAAGATTTCTATTAGGGTTTAGTTTTAGTTTTTAGTTGATTAGAATAAATCCAGGGTTCCTTGTTTTTTAGTAGTGTTAAAAAGTGTATCGAAGGTTTTTGTAAAAGTAATCTTAATGTGTTTATGATACTAAGTAGTAGGGGTTGATTTGCAAGTGATTAGGATGTATAAGGGTATAGGTAACTTAATGATATACATAGTAGTAAGTGTCTATAAAAGTGGTAATGCAGGTTTAGTTAGACTCCTAAGTCTAAGAGCTGACACAAAGGAACCTAAATAAGCAAGGAGGGAAATGTTTTAGGGTTAGAGTTAGATTGTTTTTTATTTTATTACTTAAAATTAATTTTAATTTATGTTTATATTTAATGTAAAAAGTTTGGTGAACTAATTACTAGATTAAGGAAAGGAAGCTTTTAGTTATGGTTTAGGTTTTATTGGAATAAATCTAGGGAACCAAAGGATTGTTTTTAGTATTTGTTAGATTGTGTTTTTAGTATGATTTTCAGTATTTTCAGTATTATTAGGTCTAAGTATTGAAGGTTTTTGTAAATATATAGATAATCTAATAGGTATAAGATATTAAGTAGTAGGGGTTAGTGTTTGGGATGTAACAAAGTAGGAATACTTTGTTACCTATACATAAGATTAGGGTATATGTGACTTAATTATTGAAATATATAGTAGTAGGTGTCTATAATTATAATTTATAAAGTAGGTAATACAGGTTAGTTAGACCCCTAAGTCTATATAGTGACACAAAGGAAAACCTAAATAAGCAAGGAAAGAAGAAGGGATGTGTCATACCTGATTTGATCTATGAGGGTCTCTAAGTTGGTTGATTAATGGGTGCCAAAAGATGCTCACCTCCAGGCCACCATCTCTGTTCATATTGTTGGTGTGCTTGATTATTTCGAGAGATTCTCTTAAGCATCTCATGTAGTAATGATCCTCTTTTGCTAGTATCTTCGTATCCTCTAGGCAGACATGATGTTTGGTCTTAAGTGAGTGTTTTTCTAAGGCCAAGGTGTGAATGCGTTCATTTCTAATGTCTGCTCCATGTTCCTTAATCCTTGCCTAAAATGATCATCCAGTTTCCCCAATGTAACATTTCCCGCATGAACAAGAGACCTTGTACATGCCTTTTCCTTGTTGCTATAAAAAGTATAACACTATCAAGGAGATGGAATGAAATCATCATAATCTGCATCAACATGGATTAGTATAAAACTAATACATCATCATCATCAATAACAACGCGAGGCTGATACAAAATCACAACTCGAAGGCTGGAGCATCATCAACATCAACACTAGGTTGGAAATCTTCAGCATGAAGATGGCATCTCAACAACATCATCACGAAGCTGGAAATCTTCAGCACAAAGCTGGTATCTCAACAACATCAACACAAAGATGGAAATATTCAGCATGAGGCTGGCATCTTAACAACATCAACACAAAGCTGGAAATCTTCAGCACGAGGCTAACATCTCAACAACATCAACACAAAGCTAGAAATCTTCAGCATGAGGCTGGCATCACAACAACATCAACATGAAGCTGGAAATATTCAGCACGAGGATGGAATCAACACTACTCCCCCTTTCGAGGGAGGTCCTTTTAGACAAAACCAAGCTTGTCTCAAAAGTGCTCAAACTTTACACGAGATAGAAGCTTGGTCAACACATCAACAACCTATTCATCCATGCCAACACATACTGGAGCTTTATGGCTCCTTTCTGCACCATATCACGAATGTAATGATATCAAATATCTATGTGTTTTGACTTGTCATGGAACACAAGGTTCTCTGTCATCTTTATGCAGCTCTGGTCATCACATAGAATGACATTTGCTTCCATCTCCAGATCAAATAGATCTGTGAACAACTTCTGAAGCCATGGCTTCACAACTGGCGGAACATGCAACAGTGTATTCCGCTTCTGTCGTGCTGAGAGCAATACGTGATTACTTCCTACTCTTCCATGAGATCATGGATGACCCCATACTAAAACGAATTCATGAGGTGCTATTTCTTTCAGAGACACTTCCAGCCCAATCTGAATCGGTATATCCACTCAGTCTGAAGTCTTGATCTCCATTATAACTGAGACCAAAATCCAATGTACCCTTAAGGTATCTCATCACATGTTTTGTAGCAACAATGTGAACATGTCTGAGTTCTACCA
>SNQJ01S0187678.1:3060-18440 GCA_010110895.2 Picea sitchensis | reverse complement strand
CTTCCCGAAAGATCTTACGAGCGGGGCATTTTTGGCCTTCTTTATTCAATGATTGTATAATTGCCATCCAAAAATGCCATGCTTGCCAAACCTACAACAATAAAATACGATCACACCCTGTTCCTCTACACCCTGTGGTCTCCATCGATCCTTTTGCGAAATGGGGTATCGATTTCATGACATGTCACCCTCACTCAGCAGGGGGGCATGGATACATTATTGTAGCCGTAGATTATTTTACGAAATGGGCCAAGGCGATGCCAACATTCGACAATACCGGAAGGACCACAACATTATTTATATTCAATCACATCATTGCTCGGTTTGGTGTTCCTCAAGCTATAGTTACTGACCATGGTATCCACTTTAGAAACTTCATGATGTCCGAACTCATTGAAAAGTTGGGTCTTTGCCATGAAAACTGAACACCCTATTACCCACAAGCCAATGGCCAAGTTGAAGCAATAAACAAAATCCTCATTACCATGCTTTGTCGAATGATAGGGATTCACAAAATGAGTTGGCACACAATGTTGTTTTCAGCATTGTGGTCTTACCCGACATCCATTAAGTCTTCTACCAGGTTTACACCGTTCTAGTTAGTCTATGGTCTAGAAGCCATATTTCCAATTGAATGTGAGATACCCTCCCTAAAACTAGTCGTCAAACTTCTCCCAAACACTTATGTTGAAGAACGTTTGTTGTATCTCATGCAATTAGATGAAACCCGTCGCGATACTACCCTAGTCATAGAAGCCCAAAAGAAACGCGTTAAAGCCCAATTTGACAAACATGTCAAGCCATGCATTTTCTCCGAAGGTGATCTGGTTCTCCTTTACGAACAAGATCGAGATATGCTAGGAGCCGAAAAATTTGAAGCTATGTGGCAAGGTTCTTATATCGTAAGATGAGTTTTGGAGAAAGGAGCTTATGAGTTGGTGGACTACGATGGTATCTCTTTGAGTGAACCTAGAAATGGGTTGTACTTAAAAAAGTACTATGCTTAAGATCACTTGTGCATGAGTGTTTGTATTTTATTGTATCATACTTTTTGTGTGTTACTTTAGTATGCTTTTTCATTATTTGGTCTCTACCCTCGACCGCTTATCTTGCATTGTTCTTGGTTTCCATATGTCAGAGTCTTCGCCACCCCACATTGGCTTTGTCGATGGCACTAGCCATAGTGCTCAGAACCTTGCTTCTGCTACATGGGCAATTTACACACCTACAAATGAACTTATCAGTCTACGAGGTGTGTGCCTTGGTCATGCGACCAATAATATTGCATAATATAGTGTCGTCATCGAATTGTTGATTGATGCTATTTTGCTTGATATCTTCCACCTGGTTATACGACATGATTTGCAGCTAGTAGTACTACATTTAAGTAACGTCTATGATATCCGAAGTCCTACTTTATTACGGGTATATTTACGAATTCGCCTCTTGGAATGTTATTTTGATTATATTGAATATCAGCACATTCCTAGATGTCTAAATACATTGACTGACACCTTAGCCAACTATGTGTTAGACAGACATTTGGGACATTTATAAACAAATCACACATTACATGTATAACACAACACAAAATAAGCCGGTAGAAGTCGTATATATGTATATAATGATCAAAAGTTTTTACAATTTTTTTTTGTCCAATGATCAAAATCTCAAAATATGAAGCCCATAGATTCTACAAAATAGCATCACAGATGACGCTCATGATAACACATGACTGCTCGGGCTACCCTATAGAGCAATCGACTGAGAGACTCGTACACGCCCACAGTATGACGCTGGTAACATCTCAAGATCTCCCTAATAGCAATATCTGGGACATCCACGATCAACCCCTCTAAGTTCTATTCCACTGCCTCGTAGTCTTCGAAATCCCATCTCACCACTAGAGCCGCTTCTCCTCGCCTTTGAATGGGAGACATTCCTGGAGGTCGATATGGCCCCACATCTGTGTCATCAAAAATAGATTTTTTGATTAGTTCTTGGATAAACATAAAAAAAATTCATATGATAAAATTTGTAAAAACATTTAAAAAGAACAAAATGTGTACTTCTTACCTAAGTCACCCTTCTGAGCGTCCTCAGGCAGAACCAAATCCGGATACCCTCGAAAATCCAAACCAGCATATGCGTAGTCATCGATCATCAGTATCTGGGGCCTCAACCAGTCAAAAAATGAATCATTATACTTGATTATAGGCCATGCTACATGTCGAGCCATGATGTTACACCACCTCAGCATCGTTGGATCCTGTGGGGCCGGTAAATCCCAATCAACCTGTAGTCGTAACAGTGGGACCCTCTCGAGGAAGAATGACACCAAAAGTGACCCGTACCCAAATTTCTTCAAGTCACCCTTTCTGCACTTCGTCAATTGTATTCATACTGTGGAGAACTGCATCCAACCAGTTGAAGACCCAAGGCTCTGTGCACTCTATGGTGTATTGGAAATAGCTTTGGAGATCCATGTGCGGAGCCGTGCTCCCAACCATGTGTGCAATAGTAAACAAGATGGTCTATAGGGTCAGATCTTGGACCCCCCAAATGGAAAACTTACCCTTTCTTCTCTCTACCTCGGGACCATAATATTGACGACAATACTCGCTCATAGGGAGTCCACCGCCTCTACCTCCGGTCAAAGTAGCATGGTATCCACGCCGTGACAACCCCATTAGAAAATAGATATCCTCGATATCTAGTGTCAGCCTATGGACTCCCACATGAAATAACTATTTATCGATGTCCCACATGTGGACCAGGTATTCCAACGACCTGAGTTGGGCTCTCATGCCTGAAATCCTGAAAATTTTCAAAATCCCACCATCCCGGAGGGCAGCGACTGTACCTAGGTCATTCCCGACAATGCCATCATCCTCCTCATGTTCGTTTACAACATGATACTGACACTTCTCCTCGAACTCGGTCCTGGGATCCTCTTCACCATGCACCAACTTCTTCCACGTATTCTTCTCCTCTTCAGTTCTCTCTAGGGAAATGGAAAGGATTTGCAAAGGAGGAAGAAGGAATTCTGGCTAAAACTCACAATGTGGTTGCAAAATATTGGGGAAAAGGGGGAATATTGAAATGGGAAGAGTTTCTATGCTCTCATTCTTATCTATGGAATGGGGCCCCAACACCTTATTTTATAGGCAAAAATAGATAGTAACGGTTGGGGTGTCTGGCTATGTGCGGTCAAATGATTAAGTAACGGCCTGAAAACCCGTATCCCTTTTCAATTTTCTTTTTTCGCAATTTTTTGTGAGTATACGTGGGTTGTAGTGATACATCAAGCATTTTTACGTGGGTAGTAGTGGTGTAGGGTGTGTACACCTTCAAAACAATGGTTTTTAGAAGAGTTGTTCAGTGATGGCCTGGAAAAGATAGCAAGTAAAATGGCCTAATGCAAGGTATGCATGTCTGGTGAAATTTAGGGTTATAACAGATGCCCCCTAATGTGTGAGGTCAGAGGAGCATTTGATGGCCAAAATACATTACAAATATTCACCAACGTACAAAGCGAGTGAGCCCAGGGATCAGAGTTCAGGAGGTTCCATCTGCAAAATAACAAATTGTCTCACCAAGGCGGGTATACCCATGCTCAGGATGAATTAAAATCATGGTTTCCAATCAAATACACTTTAGATCCATGTCATATAACTATATAAAGTGTATCCACAAGTAGTACACATCGGATCTACATCTCAAAATCAAAATATATACATG
Source organism: Picea sitchensis (assembly GCA_010110895.2). Lineage (NCBI taxonomy): Eukaryota > Viridiplantae > Streptophyta > Pinopsida > Pinales > Pinaceae > Picea > Picea sitchensis. The sequence continues at coordinate 14,699 of SNQJ01S0187678.1, read as the reverse complement.
TATAGTATCCATATTCAAGAAGCCAATGACGCCTGATGGTTGGAGATGAGGTCTTTAGAGATCGAGAAACAACTTCAAAAATCTTCAAAAATCGGGTAGGAGTGTAATATCAGTGTATGACTTCACTACCCAGAGGTCTTCGACGGCTCATCAGGAACAGACAAGAGGATCTTGGTGATCAGGTAGAGAAATTCATTGATTTTGAGCAAGGACTTGATTGGACTTTCGGGGTGGTCGGGCATGAGGAAAAGAGACAAACTACAGAAGGGTAGACTCAAGTTTAGTAAAAATTCCCTTGGACAAAAAGACGACAAAAGATGAGACTCGGGCAGCATGGCATACGTTCACGATGCAAGAGGCAACGCGAACTCTCCATATGTTTGTAAGGATAACCAAACATAGGAGGAAACAACTCTATGTAGCGAGAAGAACTTCCTAAGGTCACATTGAATCCTAGAGATTGACGAACAAACGGAAGGATGTGCTTTGTCCAAGGGAGACTCATTGTGCTATCAACAAAAATAAAATACTTTTACCTTCCTCTTTTGGGGTATATTTGATTTTTTTGTCTCTTTCAATAATTTTGGAAATCTTGAAAAATAATAAAAGAATTATACGTTACAAAAGAAGAACAAGTGTCACAGACATACTAGTTCCAAGCGCAAGGAACACATTGATGCTCAGAGCAAGGGGACATATGCAGGAAAAGGACACTCGGGAAAAATCCTCCATGGCTCAAGGTGTCAAGATGCAGAGGCAAAGTGCTACAAGGCTTGCGTATAAGGCATGTTTCATATGGTTTAGTTGAGAGCAACATGGAGCCAACATTAGGCCAAAGACACAAGAATGCAAATGCGATTAATAAGACACAATGATAACATCCTTCAATGTAATTTTAACAAGCATAGAGAAGTTAAGCTCAACGATTTTTCATTTTTAGAGAGTCTGAAAAAGCGTAAAAGGAGCCTCCATTGGGGTATATTTTTCAAAGGTAGTCTAGTCGGTTCGAAAAAGGGGTAACCTAGCACCCACCAAACGTCTATTCAAAATCATTTTAATGAGTGTGATAAAGACAAGATCACTCGACCATCTTTTCATATTTAAGGAGGCTGAAAAGAGATTAACTATGGACTCTGTAAGGGATGTTCTTCTTGACCAATTTAACGAGTGTGAAGAAACAAGGTCACTCGACCATATTTTCAATTTTAGGGGGTCTGAAAAGAGCTTAACTATGGACTCCGTGGGGGTTCATTTTTCATAAATTTAGTCCCTCGGGCCCGAAAAAGGGTTAAATCTATACCTGAGAATACTCTTCTAGAGAACCGAGGCTTCTAGAGTATACCTTTGTTCATACAAATGACCATCCGGACCGAAAAAGGGGTAAACTACTGCCGGACAGACGTGCCTTCGAATTTTAGTTTGTCGAGCGTGAAGGGAAACAAGATCACTCATCAATCTTTTTGTGTTTAGAGGGTCTGAAAAGGGCTTAAACGAAGACTCGTTGTTTTGGGAGTCCCGAGGGTGAGGTCAAAAGAGATAAAGAATCATGTAAGTGAGGCTCAAACTCATAATCAGTAAAGACTAAAAAGGACTCTCGAGCCTATAATCATTAGCGACGGCATGGACACCAAAAATGCAACCAGGATCTACCTAGGGCACCCATGTGAAGGTAGGCTCTACCACTAAATTATGACACTTATAGAGCAGGAATGAGGGTTTTGTGTCACAATTCAGTGAGATTTATCCTATGGAAAAGAGAAAAATACAACGAGGTGCAACAAGTGGAGGTGGAATCCTATCTTACATGCACAAAGTTGGAAGAACGACTTTTTACCAAAAGACCTTTAAAAATGACCCAACTCTCAAAAAGTTTCCAAATACCCAAAGTAACATGTATCGTAACATCCCTAAAGAAACTAAAGAACCATACTAAACAATTTTCAAGCTAGAAAAAATGACAAAAGGGTCCAAAAAATGACAAAAAGGGGCCAAAAAGTCTATAAATAGAAGTTGGCAACTCATTATCACCATTGTAATTTGAGAATTGACAAGAAAGTAAAAAATAACCCTTTGTCAAAAGAGTTGATTTCAGGATCTTCAGTGGATGAAATAAACTTTTGCTTGGACCAAGTAAGTACAAACTAGCCCCTCCTTCCTTTCATTCTTCCTTTTTTGCATTTTTTTTTTGTTTTTTGGGGAGGCGGTGACCTTTAAAGAGGTTGGCCCTGCGTGTACGCAGGTTGTCCAAGAACAACCCACGTGTGCACGTAGGCAGAAGATAATTTTCCTACGTACACACGCGACTGTTGCCAAGACAGCCTGCGTACACCCTCCAATAAGTGGAAAAATAAAAAGGCAAGAGTTAACTCCCCATGAATTTGTCATTTTGTAGGATGCATGTTCATTGGAGAGAGAGAGAGCATGAGGACATTGATTGTTTGGTCTCAGAAGACCCTGCTTCTATCGCTTTTTTATCACAATGTGGTTTGTTAAAATTATTACAGTGTCTATTTATGAGGGAACAACCCAGGTTGTTGAATGCTTTGATAGATTACTGGCATCCTGACGCTAAGGCATTTATGCTCGAGGGGCGAGTGTTGACTCCAACGACCAAAGAAATTTACTTCTTGATTGGTCTCTCGAGTAGAGGGGATCCATTCAGCTTGTGTACTTTTCCCCCTGGGCCTCACAACATTGAGGAGTTGATTGGACTCCATTGTGAGGCTGGTACTGATAAATTAGGTTCTCAAGTGCCTATACACAATATCAACAACCTATCATTGAAATTGATAGTTCTTCTCATTGGGCAGATCACTGGATATTTGGCTTTACATCAGGCTTCTCGGGCGCACATGCATTATGCAGTACAATGCTTAAATGCATGGATTTTCGATTGGAGTACGACCATGCTGGATTGCATGAAGACACAACTAACAGAGTGTTGGATACGAAAACACCAAAACTTCAGGTTTGGGACTATTTTTTGTTCCTTTTTCTTCGAGAGGATACCCAGTCTCAGTCCTCGAGAGACGATACGAGGGCACGAGGCCTCTCTCCCAACACTATGCAGATGGGCGACGTTGTTGCTGCGACAGGGGGGAGGGAGGACCATCAAGGCCTTCGATGATAATTTTTTTGACTGGAGGTCTCGAAAAATTCCAACTATAGAGGAATACCCCTATGTCAAGATCAATGTTTTTAGAGATCCTGACATGCATGTACCTCTTGGAGCAGTGCAAGGAGAGATAGGTATGCTTGTTTTTCAAAGTTATTTAATTTTTATTTCTTTTTATATATATCATTTTTATGTGTACCACAGTATCTGACAACTATGTATATGTTATGTATAGATGTGGGACCAGTGCGTCCAACAATCTTCTCGAGGACTAGGCGGCATCCTCGATCAGAGGCAGGACTAGCCGCAGTCGCTGGACCAGCAGCAGTAGCAGGGGGGCCTCCAGTAGCAGAGGCTGAGAGAGTATTAAGATGGGTGGAGCAGAACTTCACCGTGCTCACTCTTACAGTCCCTATGGTGGAGATCGAGGATCTCCCACCATCGATGCAACCTCATGTAGTTGGGGTACCATGGACCTGGGTCCAACTCTTCTAGTGTTTGGAAAACTTCGTTGTTCATTATGGCAGGGCCAACAGGCCCCACCCTTAGATAGGATAGACTACTCACGTGTTGGGGGCACCTTCTGTATATTTTTGAGGGCATAAGCCCTGTGAATCTTATTGGACATATTTTTGAGGCACTTGCGCCCACCCATGTACTCTGATATTTTATATATATATGCATATTTACATCTTTTTACGTCTTATGGATTACATCTATTTTACAAATGTATTTACATGTGTGTGTGTGTGTGTGTGCTTTTTCTTACATGTGTGCAATGTGCCAATCTAATACATGATTATCTAGAGTATCTATGATTTGATTCAATCTCCTAGGAACATGGATATACGTAATGTAATAAAATATTTGTTCTAAGAGGTGTACCTTAAGGAACCATTAGTGTAGATTAGGATCTTAAATGCGGTAAACCCCATTTAACCGGGACACAACCATTTGAGTGTCTAAGTAGACCTGGAGGTGAGAGACACCATGCAAAAAGAGTCACGAAGCAACTCTAAGACTATGCTATATTCGACGACATTGTTTGTGGCGTCACCTAAACAAATACCTCCTGAAGATATCAACTGGCCCTGAGGTGTGAAAACCACCCAAGCTGCGGAAGCAAGCCTCCGAATGTGTTGGCTAGCACCATCCACGAACCCAATGAACACCTCTGATTCACTTGACATCTGCCACAGTGAAAAATATGACATAAAAAATGACACATCCATAAAACCAAAAAGATAAAAACTAAAAGGAAAATGTATAAGAACTATACATATGTACACAAAGTCACCCAAGGAGGCCCACCTACGAGTAATACTTCTTGAGGTAGAGCCCATTTCTAAGATCCACCAATGCATTTCCTTCAAATTACACCAAATGATAAGCACCCTTCTTTAGAACCTCCTTCACGATGAAAGGTCTGAACCACATGGGTTTGAACTTACCTGCCCCCACGGGATCCTTATCTTGGTTATAGACTAGGACAAGGTCGCCTTCATAGAAAATCTGAGGACGAACATACCGATCATACTGACACTTGAATTTTTGTTTGTGAGCCTCATTAGCCAAGGCTGCATCACGACGCTGCTCATCGAGTTGCTCGAGATATAATAAACTCTCTTCAAGCGGTGAAGTGTCTGGAAATAAGTGTACTGCCAACTTTAGAGACGAGATCTGGAACTCTATAGGAAAGACTGCTTCCAGTTCATAAATGAGTTGAAAAGGTAAGAAACCGGTTTCATTCTTAACAGTCATTCGATAGGACCATAATGCGGATTACAACATCAAATGTCAATTTGACTTGGTTGAATTGATCATTCGCTGTAAAATATTCTTTAGGGACTTATTCACAGCTTCCACATGACCATTCGCTTGGGGGTAGTAGGGTGACGAATTTTATTTCCTCAACCCAAGATTTGGCGTTAACTCTGACATCATTTTATTCTGAAAGTGACTTCCATGGTCAGTGATAATCTCTCTCGGGATGTCGAACCTTGCTATTATCTGGTTAAGCAAAAAGAGATTTGTTGTCTCGCCATCATATTTAAACTTTGGCATAGCCTTGACCCACTTCTTAAAGTAGTCTATTGCTACGATGATATAACGGTTCCCCCTTGTTGAAGTAGGGTTTCATGTAGCGTAATCAATCCCCCACTTGGTTAAGGGACCAACTGTGATGACGGGAAACATGGGAGCGGGGTGTGCCCTCATCTTCCGAGAGAAGACCTAACACAGGTGGCACTTCTTGACTAATTCAACACAATATTTGATTAATGTCTGCCAAAAGTAACTGGATCGTATAATCTTTTGGGTTGTTGCCAACCAAGACAAATGACCGCCACATGATCTAGTGTGGCAATTGTTAAGCATGATTTCCGCTTCTTCATGAGTGAGACACCGACAAAGGATGCAATCTATACCTCGACGATACAAAGTGTCCATGAGTATGAGATAGTTCTTGGCCTGATCGCGTATACGACGATTCTCATCACGAGAAGTAGAGGTGGGGCACTTCAAATTATGGAGATAGACTAGTATATCTCCATACCATGGGTTTGAAGACGCGATGAGAAACATGTCTCCTTTGATAGGAGACTCCTCAAGTATAACATCACGTGATTCGATCGAAAGTTTCGAGATGAGTTCCTCAAAGACCAATGACTTTTTGGATTTCACGGAGACAAAATCCAAGTCGAACTCTTGGAGGATAACTATCCATCTACTGATCTTTCCACTGATTACACATCATGTCAACATGTATTGAAATAGATTCACAATGGAATGACGGTGGTCTTGCAAAACAAGATGTAATGATGGAACCGTTGGACAACATGAACTACTACCAACACAAGTTTTTCAGTGTGGGAATAATTGAGTTCCGGTCCAACTAGGCCTCTGCTCAGGTAATAAATCATGTATTTTGAGAGAAAATCATCCTCCTAAACCAATACCATGTCTATGGTCGACTCTACAGTGGCCAAGTATAGTAAGAAATCTTTATTATAATTGGGTGGCCGAAGCAAAGGGGCAGACATGAGGGTGCGTTTCAATGCTCCAAAAGAGCACTGAGCGGCTTCGTCCCAATGAAAAGGAATGTACTTCTTCAGTAAATGCATAAAACCCTTTGTGATCTTGGCATAATTTGTGATGAAACGCCGTAAAAAGTTCTCTTTTCCCTGTAAACTCCGAAGCTGAGGGATTTTGCACGGGGGAGGAAACTGAACTATCACCTCAACCTTTAGAAGATCGACCATGATCCCTATTGTTGAAACTATGAAACCTAGCAGACGACCCAATGTTACACAAAAACTGCATTTGTTTAGATTCAAGCGAACTTGATAGTAGCAACATCGCTCAAAGATGAGTCAGAGGTGTGTGGGATGATCAGCTCTCTTGCGATATTGTGATGCTAAATCATCAAGATAAGCATCTACTATGTGTTTGAGATCGTGGAAAGAAAAATACATGACCCACTGAAAAGTGGCTCCAACATTTTTCATACCAAAAGGCATCTTCCGATAAGTGAATGTACCCCACAGACAAATGAAAGCAGTTTTTTGTTGGTCTTCAGGTTTGATTTGTATCTTATTGTACCCCGAAAAACCATCCATGAAAGAAAAGGCCTCACAACCTATGTATTCATCAACTATCTGGTCAATAAATGGTGTGGGGAAATTATCCTTTGGACAGGCCTTGTTCAAATCATGGAAGTCCATACATGCGTGAATCATACCCTGTTTTTTGTTGACTGTCATGAGATTTGACACCCATTGAGTCAATTAAACGGGGTAGATGAAACTAGCTTTGAGTTGTTTCTCTACTTCAGCCTTAATAGCTATTTCTTTCCTAGGATTAACTAGACGAAGCTTCTACCGGACCAGCTTGGCATCAGGATATGTCATGATTTCATGTTCGATGATTCTTGGATCTATGCCCGGCATTTCCTTGTAAGACCAGGAAAAAACGTCATGAAATTCTTTAAATAAATCCATGTAGATTCAGATCTCCTCGGGGGAGCAGTCTGCTCTGACAAAGATATTCTCCACGATGCCAGGGGTTATGGACATATCAATAGGTATATTTTTAGCAATGGTTTCCATATTTCTTTCAACATAAATAGCGTGCGTGGACAAAGGATTCATAGGACAAGCCTTATCTCCAGTCATAGTTAGAGTGAATTCACCTGCTTCAGTTCTTCTTAACTCTGGGAGAAAATAAGATTTGTGATGGAGATCATCCCAGTGTCTGTCCGGACTAGTCATTGCCTCAATAATCACCTCGTCTGAGGGAAAGACTGATTCTAAAGAATCAGTATAGACGAGGGAACCTTGAGCCCAAATAGGCTCTAGAACCAGACCTGACTCCTATGCGGAAGTCGGATCGGGGTCGGCGGAAGCTTGCTGGACTATAGAGTACGCAACTTATGTTGTGGAAAAAGGCATGGCCATGCCATGGTGCCCTATCCATTCCATCGTAGCTGATGGGGAAGGAATATTCTACCAATCGTTAAAGTAAGTCATGCGAAACGATGAGAATTGAAATATTTCATCCCTAGGCTGGTCGAGGACAACCAATATGTAATGGACATTGTCGGTCAGAGGTGGGTAATCTAAAGTACCCATCAAAGGTGGGAATAAACCAACCCCTACATTGGCAATGTTGGGCTGAGGGTTATCAATCATCGAGACCGTGGATACCCCCGATGAAGGGTCAGGATGGGAGAAGGATAATTGATCAATCGACATGATCCAACCCTCATGTGGAAACAACAAGACCTAGAAAACTATTGCAACCACTACTTGTATAGCATAGGTCCAACTCCTTCCTAATAAGAGATTGTAGTCAAGAAACGCATCGACCACTTCAACCTCGACGCACATGGTCTTCCCCTCTAACTGCATGGGGAAAGAGGGGATGATTCCATGTGGTCAGAACAAACAAATGTCAAAAGAAGTAATAAGAGTAGGTGACAGAGACAAAACATGTTGGTCAGTGGCCTTCCAACATGCCAAACACATTACGCATGTCGAGGCACCCAAATCAACCACCGTGCAGAAAATGTTCCGAGTAAAAGTTTCTGCAGTGTAAGCCACTACTATCTAAAGTGCCACTTGGTAAGGGAGACGAGGTTTTAAGTCAGTCTTATCAAGCATGATCGTTCCTATATTACAAGTCTTAGAAGATCCTAAGGTAGCTAACAGATCCTTTCTCTAGGAAGGGCATCTCTAGAGGAATTCCAAAGCTAACATTGCACAAGGGGTTTGAGACAAATCCTCCACCACAGAGTAGTTTTGGACGGCCCTTGCATTTGGTTTTTGGGAATCTTTCTTGAACACACCTTTTGGGATGTGTGTCATTGTTTCACCCAACTTCTTCTCAATCAAGAGAGGAAGAGATGGGTTTTCAGATTCTTTACCTTTCTCGGAGGTGTTTGGCATTTTGTAGTCGTGTTTCCTAGTTGTTATGTCATATCTACCTTTCATCATGTACACATTCATGGATGAAGGATTAATCGAAGATGGAGGGGTTCCCTGACTACCCCCTTCCGTGCTTGAAGAGGCTTGAGTTAAATTTTTCCCATGTGGAAATGGGTTCCTTAACACAACAGGCTATTGTCGTGCCAATAAATTTTGGGCCTCCGCAAGCCGAGGGAACTAGTGAGTCGGATGGTCCTTTGTGCAAAGATTACACAGATACTTCGAATTTTTCTTTTGTGTTTCCCCTGACAACATTATTGGTAGTTTTCTTATCCCCCTTACCCTTATTTCATTGTTTCTTCTTTCCATCAAGCTGTTGGGTTGCCTTTGGGTTTGTTGATTGCACACTGTGTACATCCGACGTTTGAGTAGGGGGAGCAACCGAACCAGTGGTCTGGTTGGCCGCTATTTGTTGTATTGACAATTGATGTAATTGATTCGATAGTTGATCAACAACCTTTGTTTTCTCTAAACCAACAATACCATTGGCATGTGGTCCATATCTCTGTCTGGTCTTGTCAAGTATCGACCATGGTGCATCTGGAAAAACTTCGTAAAGTAAAAGAGATTGAGAGTAAATCAACTCTAGTTGTTGAGCTCTCATTATGGATTCTTCTTCTGAAAATACCCTCGAGGTTGCGACATATTGACATAACTGGGTACCAAAGACTTAAGGAACCACTCAAGCCAGAATGCTAGTGGGACTGGTACTTTTATCAAACTCTTCTGGCATCTCCATTCTCGGATGTGATTTGAGATATGGTCTCCTTTTGTCTGCTCAAAGTTGGCCAACAATTTGGTGTCGGTGTCGTATCTCATAGGTAATTGGAAATGGTTTAATAAATCCATTTCCAATTCACCGAAGGAAGAGTATATTGAGCGATTGATCTCAATGTACCACTTCGCAGCACTCTCGATGAGAGTGCGTTGAAACAAACGCAACTGGACGAAGTCGTCTCTCAATGAGTTGGACAAGCACCATAAATGGAAGGTAGTCACATGATCGTATGGATATTCATTTGACTTAGCTTCAAACTTTGGAATGTCTGAAGGAAACTTGGTTGGAATAGGAGGCCAACGTGGATCGTGATAGATGGGGTCGTTTAATAATCTTGTCAAGTCTGGAAAGTGTAGAGTTTCCATAAACGATAATTTGGGTTGTTGATTATAACTAAGGAAAAAGGAGCCTGGAGTTAAGCTGGTACCAGGTTTCCAGGAAAAGTTAGGTTGTTGGCTAGGGTTTTGGTAATAACCATGTCCGTGACTAGCATACAGATTTTTCACTTGTTGAGACGTCATCGATTGACTCCCGTAATAGGATGTAAAGGGATGGGCTTGCGTCACATTCCAAGGATTTTGGGAAGGTTTTCCCCCTGTCGATCCGAAAGGCATAGGTGTTGAGCCTTGACCGGGGTTCCATTGGATATGGAAGGGGTTTCCCCCGGTCGGCATCTCTAACAAGGGAACTAATCTCTGCCATGGATTCCAATGTCCTTGTGAGGAAGGAATTCCTAAGTTTTCCTTCTGTGCATGAATAGTACCCTACATAGGATTTTGTTTTCCATAACCGGGGTTTACCCCAACCGAGATGGAAACTGATGAGAATGCATTGTTACCAAATGCATAAAACAAAGAGAATGGTTTCGAACCTACCAACATGCTATAAGAAGGAAGTGCTTGACTACCTGCTCCAAACGATCTGTAGTTTGCATTCAGCCCAGCGGAGTGCTGGTGAGCACCGCCGAGTGAAGGGGATGAAGGAGGTATGTGACCCCCTTTGTAAGGGAAATCATTATAGGGATCCAAAGTGCCCCCCATGGATCCCTGTAGAGGATCATTAGAGCTCCCTATCCCTGGACCTAAAGTCTGTAGAGTGGAGTAGGAAAGGACAGAGTTTGTATCGAAGCCACGCATCACATATGAGAATGGAGGGCTTGTCGCACTCTAAGTGAAACGAGCAGTGATCACCACCATAGAAGGAATTGGACCATTGCCCAAGGTAGAGGCAGTTGAGACCATGGTGGTCCAGACCGGTGACAGTTGGTTAGGAGGCGGAAAACCTACTGTAGTGACGGTCGTGGAGGGAATATAAGGATTCCCTGAAGAAGTAGCATCATTTGTATCCATCATTTCTTGTGACACTACGTGACGCTCGTAAGGTTTAACTTGTACGATGATGGTCACTGATAGATCAATGATCTGAGGGTTATAGAGACCAAGAGCTTCTCCTCCGAGATAAAAAATGGTTGGTTCCTCTGGAATCAAATGTTCACCTCTCGGAGATGGATTGGGCTCAATTTCCTGTGGCCCGTTCACCTCAAAAGACCCTTGTTGGTATAATATTCACCTTAGCAGTGGCGGGGGTGGCTCAAGATTAACCGACGGTAGGCAAAGAAGCCTTCATGATCGACAGAGCCCCTTATCTTCCATGGTGTGAGAAGATAAAAGATACACTAGGGATTTCTATTAACGTTAAATACCAACAACACTAGAAAAATCTCCTATGAGATAAGACAAGCAGATCACTAGCTAGTTGGAAGAACAGTTACACCAACCAACACTAGAGAAACTTACTGGTGCAAGTGCAACTCGAATACGGAAGCAAACTCTGGGTATTCTCTTTAAATCGTGGCCTGATGTCTGCCCTAGGTATTGCAGTATACCCCTGTAGTCACTTGTGTAAGTCACTAAGATAAAGGCAACTAGGTTTCCAGTGCGTGAACAATCACTAGGCGAGTACAATCAATAGTCGAGTGGACCGCAATGAGTAGGGTATCAATCCCGAAACTTATCAAGGGTATCAAAAGCAAGTGTTCTGGAAGATGACTAAGGACTTGGAACGGATTCGAGAACCACGAAGCTTCGTGGCAAATGCAATCAACGGAATCCCAAGTTAATCCCTCTATATGTGTTCCCCACTACGCCTGGTCCAGCTTTGGAGGGGTTATCTCCACTACCTTTCCACACACGACCTCATTTTTATCCCCTGTGTTAGAGGGGGCTCCCAGATAACTTTCACGGTTACTAGAATTTCAATCACT
>SNQJ01S0187677.1:18450-30842 GCA_010110895.2 Picea sitchensis | reverse complement strand
CCATATTTGAAATGTTGTATGCAAATCCCAAAGTTCAAAAATAAAAATAAAATACAAATGTGATAAAAATAATGAAAACAAAATCATGAAAATAAAACTAAAATAAGTGAAAATAAAACACAAATAAGGGATTAAAATAAAATAAATAAAAATGTACATGCCCATATATAAAAAACAAATTTGGATGGGTAAAGAGAAATGAGATTGAGTTTCAAATCTGAGTCACAGTTCCAAATTTGAATCAATGTTTCGATTGCGGATCAAGGTTCCACACCTAAATCAAGGTTTTGACTTTGGATTAAGGTTCCATGCTTGGAAATATGAGAAATATGAAAAGTGTATATTATGAAAATTCTAGATGTATGGGATAAATTTAATGTGACAATTAAACTAAAAATCCTGAATCCCAATATTTAAAATTCAACAATGGCTAGGCCAAATGAGATTTTATTATGGATTATAATGATGAATGAAAATTGAGGTTCCAGGTAATACAAGAAGCACACAACAAATGGGAAATGCAACTACAAAGTTCCATCAATGGAGGTAATGATTCTACATCAAACATCGGGGTTGGAGAGAAAAATATTTGTATGATAAAAAATATGGATGTCCGGATTCTAAATGATAGAGTAAATAATGATCAAGATTTGAATGAGTCTCAATCAAGATGAATAAGATTAAGGTTTCCCATGGTTGCACATTTCAAAGTTGAAGTGGGAAAGTAAAGAAATTTGGGGTCTCCCAAGGTGAAACTTGAGGTTTCCATGGTTTCAAAAAGACTTCCAAGGCTGCTACAACGTGCAAAAAACTTGAGGTTTCATTCATCCGTTTCTATCGGGTCTTTGCATAGTCTAATCGTAGAAACAATTAAACCCAACATTAGTATTAACTTCAAATATTCAATAAAAACAATAGATTTCCAAGAATATATTTACAAGAATAGATGCATAGGCATAAAATTTAAAACAAGTATGTATCTCATATCCAAATCATTCATTCCTTCCTTAACGATATGATGATATTAAAAATCAAGGCGTGAGAGATGGAGGTGATTCAATTATCAAACATTAAATGTAAACAATTTCCATTTAGGACTGATATTATTTTTTCTTTTATAATATACTATAGAATTCATTTCCCCAAGCTCTTAAAAAATGTTAGGAACACAGGGTAATGAGGCTTCAACACAATATATTCTCCTAAGTCAATAGATTCACATTCTAGCGATTTGTTTATTCACAAATTTGCATTATCATTATTGTTAGGAGCATTAAGTATAAGTAAAATAAAGGAAAATATGAAGAGAAGAAACCACCCTGCATAGTCATGCCTATCCAACACAAGCATAAGTGTGAATACCATGAATGGATAGAGTAAGCAAGAAGATGTGACACAACTATATGCTTTTATTAAGGTCAACTATTCACTTCTCAATGATGCAATGAGATGAGATTATAATCCAATGAATAAGAAGTCAAAAATCTCTCAAAAGTAAATCCCCTCCAAGGAGAAATATAGAGCATTAAATTTGCAATCAAATAGGATAACATTGTGTTCAAATCTAGTTAATGAAATGCCAATTAACCCATTAAGATAAAATACTGCTCCATTTCCTACAAAATGAGAAATGGATAGCACGAAGACATCGAAATGAAAGCATAAGTATGTACAAGAATGATTCAGATTGGATCATTATATTTTTTGTCATCTATCTTGATCATTTTAGAGTGGAAAAAATTGGAGCAATCATCTTGGAAGGCCATTTTAGTGGAAGGTCCTAGTTTGGAAAATTGGGGTCCAGAACATTCAGGGGCCATTTTGAAGAATCAAGTGAAATTGTTTGAGGTTAAAACTTTTACATCATGGTCAATACTTTATGATGTTATTCTACACATCGAGACCTTTCCATCGATGTAAAAATTATGTCAATCAGAGCTCGTATGCAAAATTTATGCGTCTCACAAGTTGACCTATCATGTTGTGCAAAATTTATGCCTCCCACAAGTTATCAAAGTCAACCCCTATTACTCATGCATATGGGGATAACCACGTGTGTAATTTCAATAATATTATAGAATGTCCAAAACCATATCACAATTGAGGGTTGAGGAAGTAAAAAAACTACTGCTAGTTCGCTTATAGGTTGTCTTAAATACCGAGCCACTAGGAGGAGAAGGGGCTCCATTCTATTCTATTGTATTTTGTTCCATAGATAAGCAGCATAATTGGGAGTGAGAAATTAGATAACATAACAAAGGGGGTGAATGTTTGTAGCATCCTAATAAGGCACAAGTCTCAGATAACTCCATAGGGAGTTCCTTCTCTTTTGTACTTGCATTATTTCCATACTAGAGAAAAGAGACTAGAGAAGTCTAACCTTCTAAATGGGTTTTATCCCATAAGGGTTTCCCAGAGAAAATATGTGTTTCAATTTGTAGATGGTGTGTGATTTTATTTTACTATTCTTTGTTTTCCACATTTATCTATTTCATGCATAAGCAAAAAATAAATAACTAAATATTTTGGAAATCTAAAGGAATTTAGCCTTCATGGGTAGATTTCGATTTTATTTATCAAATTTGTTGTGACGAACTATTGTAGTGGAATATTCATGAAAGTTTATAGACCATGAAGATGATTAGATTGGAGTGTCAATGGAATTCCACCCAGGCTTGTTAGACAGTGAGTGATGATGCATTATAGAAGTCATCCTTGGCTACTCAGACTTGATGTTAGCATGCATTAATATCATGACCACATTATAACATCATCCTTCAGTTGCCTTTCCTCAACCATACCATGTATTGATATCTTCTTGTTTTGAATCAACTATGGAAAATCTTTGATCTTCTTTGAACACTACTTCAAACAAAAGCACAAGATAAAGCATGAAGTCATCATAAAAAAACAAAGTTAAATATCAATCAAACACTAACTTAGAAGAGTCAATAAACATGATGTTAGGAAAATATACTTCCATGCTAAACCTACTAGAGGAGAGGAAGATAGATTTAAGCTAGAAAGTAAATGAAAAAGAAATCATGCAGTACACATAGATTTTACCTTGGAAACCCAAATGGGAAAAAGATAAACTACATTCCTTATTTATAGGATTTAAAGTAGGAAAACCCCTAAATAAATGCACCCGAAAATGGTTACAGATCCACACATATCATTGGCTACAAATCCCACAAATCTCAGGATTCTGTTAAATTCAACTACTAGTCAGATTACCTGACCTTCTGACTACCTCTTGTTGGATAACCTCTTGACTTTTTTTCTATCACTTCGACTTTGAATTTACTGTCGATCACTTCGAATTTGACTATCACTCCTAGTCGATCCACCTCAACTAGGATTTCACTATAAATAATACAACAACTCAACATTCTCCCACTTGTTGTCTTCTTTGCTGAAACAACATATTCTGAAATTTTGTTCATAGAACTATGGAAGCAATGCCCATTACCTCTATGCACTAAGATAACTTCATAACACTCATAGAATTTCTAAAAGAGTTTGTTATATTTCCCAAAGTGTCTACTTTATCCAATAGAACCTTGTTTCTTTCCACCATGTCTTTTATGAAATGGTATTGTACATCAATATGATTAGTCTTGGAATGATAATTTCAGTTCTTTTCTAGGAATATTTCACTTTAAATGTTGCAATTAATGTTCATATCTCTCTACTCAAAATCCATCCCTGAACACAACCATTGCATCCATACTTCTTCATTGCTTCCATGAGTGAATGCCATGTATTCAACTTCTATTGTTGATAAGGCTATGATTGTTTGTCGCTTACTTATCCAGTTGATTACTCCACTGAACATCTTGAACACATATCCATTAGCCGACCTTCATTGATTCATATCACCAGCATGTTCGACGTCGACAAAGACATGTATGTCTACTTCACTACCCACTCTAGGTTTCCCTTGGTAAAAAATAACACAATATTGTTTTCCACACGAATTCTTGAATACTCACTTAACAGTGGTCTAATGCTCTTTTCCTGGTCTCGGCATGTATTTGATCAATAGTCCCATTGCATGGGAATTTTTTGGTTGAGTGAAAACCATCACATACATTAGAATAAAAACAAAACTTGCATAGGGAACATGTGCCATGTCCTCTATTTATTCTTGCGTCTTTGTACATTGTTCAAGAGTTAACCTTACTCCCACAAGAATTGGCGGCTTCACAGGTTTACCATCCTGCATGTTGAAATGCTTCAAAATTGTTCAATGTACTTTTTCTAATTCAACCATTTAAGATTTATAACTACCCGATCTCTCTTAATATTCATTCCCATAATGAAGTTCATTGCACCGAGATACTTTATGTCGAACTTGGAGGATAGTTTCTTCTTCACCTCCTTTATTGCATCCATGTGCTTTTCGATCAACAATATGTCATTGACATACAATTCTACATATATGAAACGACCACCTTCTTCTTTGGAATATATAAAGTGATCAACCTTGCTTCTCACAAATCCTAAACTAAGGATGTATGTGAAATTTTTTTGATACCACATCCTTGGTGATTGATTTAGACCATAAAGGGATCTTTTCAACTTGCACACCACCTCTTTCTTTTTCTTTACTACAAATATTTCATTTTGTTTCATGTATATTTCTTCTTCCAGGTCCCCATGTAGGAACATTTTCTTTACATCAATTTTCTCTATTTCAAGATCAAATGTTGCAATAAGATACATTAGTACTCTAATGGAATTTAGTTTTTCAACAAGGGAAAAATATCACCGAAGTCGACTCATTTGACTCATGAATATCCTTTTGCTGCTAGTCAAGCTTTGAATTTCTCGACTCGACCTCCTACGTTCATATTTTTCTTCAATACCCACTTGTTACTAACAAGCTTTCTTCCACTAGGTAACTCAACCAAATCCCACATCTCATTCTTGTGCAAGGATTCCATCTCTTCGACCATGGCATACTTCTATTGTTTACCCTTCGCCGAGCCAACTTCCTCCCTAACCAAATTGGGCTCCTTGTTAGTAGAAATTAACACAAATGCATAACATAAATCAGATAGACTGTACCTTTTGATTATTTTTCTTACTTGTTTATACCTTCTTACAACCAATATCATTTGTTACACATATTCATATGATTTAGTCAACTCATTTGAATCATTTTCTTCGTTCCTTAGTTCAAACCTCACATTTTATGGGTTTTCCTCTATTTGAACCAATTCAGACTCAAACTTTCCTCCAACTTCTGTGAAGACCGCATATTGAATATACATTGTTTTCCTTGATGCAGGATCCCAGAGATAATATCCTTTCATTCCTTCTTTGTATCTAATAAAAATACACTTGACTACCTTCTTGTCTAGCAGAAATTGGTTACCATGCCAAAATTGATATTTCCATATTGGAAGAAGGAGTTAGTTGTCGAGGGAAGTGTGTTGCAGAGATTTATGGTGCCACCTAAGTTAGCAATGACATCAACATCGATAATGAAGAAATTGCACACTAAGCCACCAATAGAACCTATACAACAAGGAACCCCAGGAGCATTTGAGTCAGAGCCAAGTTTGGAGTTTTTTTTGAAGGAGTATATACCACCCATAAAGCCTACAACGAAGCTGGTCAGGTTACAAACTGAAGCAAAGTATGATATTGTGGAGCCAAAAATTCCACTAGGTGTATTCATTGAAGAAGATATGTTAGGCGTAATGGTGAATCTGAATATTTCATATCACGACGTATCATATGAGAAGAATTTCCTAAATTTAGCGTCGAAGAAATATCCGAGGATAGTAATTTTTCTAGAGACATCGTTTATCCTAGTTGAGCCACATGCTTGGGAAACAAGGTTGGAGAAATCGAAGATTCTGAACTTGTTAGAGATCCAACGCTTTGGTAGGAGCATTGAGATTAATTCTTGTGTGGATATGTTGTTAATATGCATCCATGGAGGATACTTATGGCTGGACAAAGTTGTGTCCATATATACAAAGTTGATTGCATGGATAACAAGGTTTCCAATAGCACGGGAGGACACATTACCAGATTTTACACATAAGTCGAACGCTAAATCTTTGTTGAATATGATGAAAGAAAATTTTGATACGTTTACAGGAGCATGTGGGCTCAATGTAGCAAGTATCAATGATGAGTGCATCATGTTTACAATGCAAATGTTAGATTGAAAATTGTTGAGGAAGTGGTGCAGGGAGCAAGTGCCAACAAGTGCGATAGAAACAACAGAGAAGTGCGTAGAAGGCATACAAATGAACTAGGTGAAATTCTTGTTCAATCAGTTTTTGATAGATTGTAGAGAGATATAGGAAAAGGGAACATAATTCCACTATGCATGGTTGTTAATATTGATAGCATTAGTGTCTTGGAGGGAGCCGAAAGACACACGGCTTTTTTGTGCTACGAACAAACTATGTTTGGTAGCAAGATACATGAACTTGTGGCATACTATACATAAGGAGAGAAAGTTGGATAACAACATCACTTTTTACATCTATAAGGAGGTAATTCAGAAATGCATTCAATATACACCACACATATTACCGTAGGTGGTATATGTGTACAAGGAAGTTCCATGTTTTAGGGAAGGAATCCATTATATGTACATTCAAGCGAAGAGGGACCCAACTTAGGAATGACTGACCATGAGATACATGGTGACTGAAGAAGAAATGGGACATATTATGGAAGATTGGGATGCCGAGTGGAAGACCCCAACGACAGAAACTGAGAAACCAAAGACACAAGAAGTAGGAGATGATGAATAATATGAAGGATAGTGAAACCATGGAAATGGCACAAGTGAAACACAAAATACTATAACATAGTCAGGAGAAAAGAGGGAAGACATAGACAAGGGGAAAGCAGTCCAGTAGAACAAGAAGAGGAAAGTTGTGAGTGAAACAACCATTCAAGAACTAATAGATGATTAATTAGACAAGATCACATATCCAATCAAGGAGGTTATTGAGGAGAATTTTGAGTGAACAAAACAAAATAAAGAAGAAAGGAAATCAGACTTGCAAGCATAGATTTCCACACTACTACATATTTTGGAGACAACTAGGATAATGCTAGGAGAATAAGAACATATGGAGAGTACGGTTAAGACCATAGAGATGAAATCGATGAAATATCACCCATTAGAAACATCAGGAGAGGGCAACGTAATGAATTTATCAGCAGGAGCATTAGAGTTCCCAACGACAGAGATGTAGGAGAAAGCATAAGCACTAAGTCACATTGACTTAGTATTGTTGCAATTACTGATGAATGTATCAAAGGGTTTGCAGATAAGCGTTATGTGGGATATACATTTTCTTATAGATTCCACACCAACACAATTGATCAAAGTGACAAAGGATAAGTCAACATTGCATATATAATATAGAAACGTTAGGATGGAGCGGTGTTATCACATGATAATTTGTATTAATTTTTCCAAAGAATCTTTCCCTTGTGCTACCCTTCCACTCTGATTTAAAAAAAAATTCACCAGCTCCGTCAAGCTCCCATCACCTAAATCCTTCACATGACTAATCATCCAAAATATTCATGTCCTCCATGAGTCAAAATTGACAAATATCCCAAACCTATATCTAGCCTTGATGCTTATCTAAATTCCTTGGTCCCATCACTTCATTCATTTTTACCCTTATTATCATATTCCCGTTGAAAATTAAAAATATTCCTTTTAATAAGATTAAGATCCTTTATCCTATCCAGAAAGTCATGTGATGAGTCTCATATGCCCAAAGTCCTTAGAAAAATGGAAAAAAGTTTATTATTATTAATATAAATATTTTTATATTAAAATATTCATATTATTATTTAATCCAAGACTTAATTCATGACCTCACGTCAAGTCATGGGCACGAAACTCAATTTTTGATATTGAAAAGTCAAAAGGTGGATGGAGGGTGCATATCCATTTAGGGGGTTGAAAGTAAATGGAGGTTAATTATTTGAAGTGGTCCAGAAATCCAAACCATTTTTTTGGTGTTGGAGCACGCGTTCTTACGTGATTCATTTTGGGGGTAAAAGTGGTGTGGGTTAAAACCACTCCTCCCAAGTTCTGAAATAATATTGAAACCATTTATTATATGGTTTGGTTTCATAATTGTGCGACATATTTTCCAGGAGTGAATTTCATGGAATTTCAAATAAATAAAATTGTTCTCACGGTGGAAATTTTTCACAGAGGTAAAAATTAAATTTTGATAGAGCAGAAAGATTAATGTTTATTTCTATGGAAAGTAATCATAAATAAGAAGATGTACATGAATGGAAGATTTGGACAATTGTTTATCCACGGTTTTTACATAAGTAAAAGGGGAAGATCAAGGGATATTTTCATAGTTTACCAAGATGGTTTCCAAGACATAGTTTTCAAAACCATGAGAAACAAACCAGTAAATAATTTTCACAGTGAAATGATAAATTTGGAAAAACAAGACATGGTTTTCAAAATCACAGGAAGCAAGTGATGCAAGATAATCGTCAACATCAAGCGAGCAGAGGACAAACGCCAACGCATTTTGGCACACGAGGAATTGTTTGAAATGTTTTTGAAGTGGATACGCCAAACTTAATGAGATAATTAAGAAAGGGCGTACCGGTAGATTGTAATCAGACCTTGAGCGTCCCGCTCTCGTCTGAAGGACTAAGAGGAATTTATGTTAATGAATGTAAGTAGGTAGCTTTGAATTCCAGATTAGACAGTTTAGAGCGAGGAGGGAAACGGGATATAGAAACCCTCACTTGTATCATTGTAACATTAGCAGCATGAGAAGAGAGCATAGGAGAGCAGACGCAGAGGGCTGTGTAGAGTAAAAACCCATGTACAAAAGTTCTGGATTAATACAAATATATTTAGTTCATACTCATGGTGTTCAATTTCTTTCTGTGTTTGTACATGCTGATTGAGATATGCTTGTTATTCTCTCTGTTATGCATTTTCTTTGATGCGTGAATGTATGATTTCATGTTGAATGTCTGAAATCTGAAGAGAGGGAGAGTAAGGAATTAGTTTCAATTGTTTCTCTGTCTGAGCAAGAGTTTTTCTGCAAGGAGTGCAGTGAAATTGTCTGCAAGGTGTGCGTTGACAAAAGTCAGAGTTCGTCTCTGAAAGCTCAGGAGGGATAGCATTGTTCTCATTCTTGCAGAAGTGCAAGTTAAGCACAGGAGCTGTGCAAGGAGTGTGTAGGCCGAGTGAAGTCTCAGTGTTCGCAACTTGAGTGAAACTGTTGAAATACTGCTGTCACAGGGAGTGCGCGGAGTCGAAGAGGTTCAAATACTTGGAAGTATTTGGAGAATTGCCGCAAGGAGTGCATGCAAGAGTCTTTTTGAAGACTCGAGTTGTGGAGAAAGCTCAAGAGGGCTAGTGCCTTGAAGAGTTGTAAGAAGGCACAACGACATTGTTTTTCCGGTGGATAAGTTTTGTGTAAAAACACTTTGTTCATTTCGCAGGAATCGTTAAGGAGAAATTGGATGGTCGGAATTCTCTGTGGAGTATTCACGAAGTCTCGAGAGCTGTCGGATCATGTAGAGGAGCAGGGGAGATACGGTTTTAAACCTTTACATCAAGATTCACGAGGTTGTGAAAGGCGAAGTCGTGAAATCGCGAAAGAATATGAGCCGTCCGATTGGGAGGACACGTGTCGCGAGATCACCCGTATCGGGGATTCAGACATCGGAGGTCAAAAAGAGAAACCCTTCAACTTCGCGAGTGGTGAATCTATGAAGATAATCAGGACTGTCCATCTAAGAGTGGACATGTGGCATACTCGCCGACATGGAGGTCAGACCTTCATTGACCAATTCGGGGTTTCGTGGGTTGGAGAGTCGGAAGTTCAACATTAGGATTCACGGAGTCACGAAGTCCGAAAATCCAAAAAGGTGGGAAGTTCCATCATGGGACCCGCATTGACGACGTGCTAGAATTTCACCATTTCAGCATATCGGAGGATAAGAGGTCGAGACTTTTGTCTCGAAAGTACCAAATTCACAAAACCACGAGAGAATCGCAATCGTCTGTTAGGAGGAGAACAAGTTTCAGAGATCAAGAGATCTTGTGAAATCGGAGGTTCGCAAGGTGAGAGTTCAGAACTTGGGTGTTCCAAGTCTCGAGTGGCGAACTCGCGAGGAGAGAGGATAGCCATCGGATCCAGAGAATGGGAGGACCGTTGGATCAGGAACCCCATCGCATTTCTCACATTCGGGGGTTCAGAGGTTGAAAGGAGTCACTTTCGACATCGGAAGCTTCGAAGTGTCGAGAGCCAAGGCACGAGTGCAGACACGTGGCAGAACCACGAAGTGGGTCGGGGAAAGTAAACCGGTGGACACACGTCACCTAGTGAAGAAGTCAACACTCATTGACCTCTCGCGTCTCGGGGATTCGTGAGAGGAAGGTGCCAAGGTTGGATGCCACAACATGCGAAGTGCCGAGTAGCGAGAGGAGATTGCATGTAGCTTAGCCGGTGGTCACGCGTAGAGGGCGCTGACGGAAGAAGGGCTATACCCATTTCATGATCTCAGGTATCGCGAGATTGGAGAGGAAGAGTTGGGAGTCATGACTCGTGAACTCACGAGATTGCGAGCTATGAAAAGGACCTGTGGATCTATCAAATTGAGATTACAGAGAGGAATCGAAAGAGCTGATCGATCTCGGGGAAGATAAAGAATGATCCTGTGAGTGGATCTCGGTCCCAAGGGATGATAGGTCTATGTCAGTGTGGTATCATATCTTGACTCTGTTTGTATATTTCAGACATGGAAGCAAGAAAGAATCTCATCCATGCCACCAAGAAGAAGAGACAGACAAACACCCGATCCGCCAGAGGATAGGGAGATGCCAAGAGGAAGGGGTAGGCAGGTGCCAAATCAAGCCATGGAAAGAGAGATGCATGACATACGCGCCAGACTCGAGGACATGGAGACAACACAGAGGTGCAAAGTTGGTGTTGGAGATGTCAGTGATTCCGAAAGTGAAAATGAAGCTGGACATGAAAGAGAAGAAGTTATAGCAGAAGATGCAGAAAATGAACACCTGATTAGGGCTGTTGCAAGAATGGGTACTAGAGAAAAAATGGATATTCCAGTATACGAGGGAAACCTGGATGATGAAGAGATTCTAGATTGGATTAGAGCTCTGGACACATATTTTGACTATGAAGATGTCGAGGAAGACAAAAGGTCAAACATGCTGTCACAAGATTGAAAGGACATGCAACATTGTGGTGGGATGAGCTACAAGCTAACAAACGCTGCAAAGGCAAGCAGAAGATCAAGAGTTGGGATAGGATGATCGCAAAGATGAAGGTGAAATTCATTCCCAGGGATTACCAAATTACTCTGTTTCGAAGAATGCAGAATTTGAGACAGAAGTTAATTACAGTAAAGGAGTACACTGAAGAATTCTACAGGCTGAACATCAGGGCAGTTCATTGCGAAAGTGATGATGAAAAAATTGCTAGGTACATGAATGGTTTGAGATATGACATTCAGGATGAGATGAGCATGATGACCATCCGAACGGTGGAAGATGCTTATTAGATGTCTCTAAAGGATGAAGAGAAGCTGAACTGAAAACAAGGTTAAAGAGGCCGAGGCATAAGTCATCCCAGAGGAAAATCAGTTGCCCAGGATNCCCAAGGAAGAGTGGAAGAAACCTCAGACTCAAACTGAGAGAGGTGCAAGCTCACAGAGAGGGCAACATACCGAACAGAGAGGTCAGTATGCTGATGGAAACATTTTTCCTTGTACCAGAGGTAGAGGAAGAGGGAGAGGTGGAGTGGTGAAATGATTCACATGTGGAAAGGTCGGACACAAATCTTATGAGTGTCTAGATAAGAAGAAAGAATGTGGTGAAACTCACATTGCCAAAGCACAGAGGTGGAATGTTGAGGCAGAGGATGCTGAAGGCGGAAGATTGCTGATGTTGCGAAAATTTCTCTTAACACCAGAGAAGGAGGTGGAGAATCCAGTGCAAAGGAACAGTCTTTTTTGGACTGCTTGCAAAACCAAGGATAGGGTATGCAAGATCATCATGGAAAGTGGTAGCACAGACAATCGCATTTCTACAGAGATGATAGAAAAGCTGGAGCTAGAGACGATTGAACATCCAAGCCCATACAGAGTTTCGTGGCTACAAAAAGGACATCAGGTAAATGTCACTAAATAATGTTTATTTGAATTTAAAATAGGAGGGTATAAAGATGAAATACTCTGTGATGTCATTCCCATGGATGTTTGTCATTTATTGCTGGGTAGACTGTGGAAATATGACATAAATGTGATTCATGATGGGAGGAAGAACACATACACCCTAGAGAAGAATGGGAGAACTCACATGTTGCTTCCAATCAAAGATAAGG
>SNQJ01S0187677.1:0-15678 GCA_010110895.2 Picea sitchensis | reverse complement strand
CTCATGGTGTTCAATTGCTTTCTGTGTTTGTACATGCTGATTGAGATATGCTTGTTATTCTCTCTATTATGCATTTGCTTTGATGCGTGAATGTATGATTTCATGTTGAATGTATGAAATCTAAAGAGAGGGAGAGTAAGGAATGAGTTTCAATTGTTTCTCTGTCTGAGCAAGAGTTTTCCTGCAAGGAGTGCGGTGAAATTGTCCGCAAGGTGTGCGTTGACAAAAGTCAGAGTTCCTCTCTGAAAGCTCAGGAGGGATAGCATTGTTCTCATTCTTGCAGAAGTGAAATTTAAGCACAGGATCCGTGCAAGGAGTGCATAGGCCGAGTGAAGTCTTAGTGTTCGCAACCTGAGAGAAATTGTTGAAAGACTGTTGTCGCAGGGAGTGCGCATAGTCGAAGAGGTTCAAATACTTGGAAGCAATTGAAGAATTGCCTCAAGGAGTGCATACAGGAGTCTTCTTGAAGACTCGAGTTGTGGAGAAATCTCAAGAGGGCTAGTGCCTTGAAGAGTTGTAAGAAGGTGAAACGACATTGTTTTGCTGGTGGATAAGTTTCGTGGAAAAACACTTTGTTCATTTCGTAGGAATCGTCAAAGAGAAATTGGACGGTCGGAATTCTCCATGGAGAACTTGTGAAGTCTCAAGAGCTGTCAGATCGTGCAGAGGAGTAGGGGAGATACGGTTTTAAACCTTTACATCAAGATTCACGAGGTTGCGAAAGGCGAAGTCGCGAAACTGCAAAAGAATCTGAGCCGTTCGATTGGGAGGACACGTGTCGCGAGATCACCCGTATCGGGGATTTGGACATCGAAGGTCGAAAAGAGAAACCCTTCAACTTTAGGAGTGGTAAAGCTGCGAAGATAATCAGGACCGCCCATCTGAGAGTGGACAGGTGGCATGCTTGCCGACACGGAGGTCAGACCTTCATTGACCAATTTGGGGTTTCATGGGTTGGAGATTCGGAAGTTCAGCATTAGGATTCGCGGAGTCACGAAGTCTGAAACTCCAAAAAGGTGGGAAGTTCCGTCATGGGACCCACATTGACGACGTGCCGAAATTTCACCATTTTAGCATATTGAAGGATAAGAGGTCGAGACTTTTGTCCCGAAAGTCCCGAAGTTGCGAAACCGCGAGAGAATCGCAGCCGTCTGTTAGGACGAGGACAGGTGGCAGAGATCAAGAGATCTCGCGAACTCGGAGGTTTTCAAGGTGAGATTTCAGAACTTGGGTGTTCCAAGTCGCGAGTGGTGAACTCACGAGGAGAGAGGATAGCCGTCGGATCCAGAGAACGGGAGGACAGTTGGATCATGAACCCCATCGCATTTTGCGCATTCGGGGGTTCGGAGGTTGAAAGGAGTTGCTTTCGACATCAAAAGCCGCGAAGTGCCGAGAGCTGAGGCACGAGTGTAGACACGTGGTAGAACCACGAAGTGGGCCCGATAAAGTAGACCGGTGGACACACGTCACCTAGTGAAGACGTTAACACTCGTTGACCTCTCGCGTCTCGGGGATTCATGAGAGGAAGGTGCAAAGGTTGGACGCCACAACATGCAAAGTGTCGAGTAGCGAGAGGAGCTTGCATGTAGCTTAGCCGATGGTCACGCGTAGAGGGCGCTGACGGAAGAAGGGCTATACCCATTTCACGATCTCGGGTATCGTGAGATTAGAGAGGAAGAGTCGGGAGTCATGACTTGCGAACTCGCGAGATTGCGAGCTGCGAAAAGGACCTGTGGATCTATCGAATTGAGATTCCAGAGAGGAATCGAAAGAGCTGATCCAGCTCGGGGAAGATAAAGAACGATCCTGTGAGCGGATCTCGGTCCCGAGGGTCGATAGGTCTGTGTTAGCAAGCAATAAATGGTTTTTCAAAACCACGAGCGTGAATTAAAATATGAAAATTTAATTTTACACAATAAAAAATATTTGGGAATTATTTTTATTCAAATATATTATTCCCAAATATTTAAGGAGAATATAGATGAATAAAATTAGATTTGAAAAAAACACAAGTGACATTTCAAAGAGGATGTGGCAGTCAGTTTCCGCAACAGTTGAGACTTAGCGATTTCTGGATGAACCAGAATGAATTTTCAAAATTCAAAGGAGGTTATTTTCAAGCACGGACCCTAGAACATTAACCTTGTTCATTTTTCACACAGGTGTCATAGATTGGGAGATTCGATGGAATGTTGGAGCCATATTTTCAGTTATGATTTCCTGTTCTAGACATCTTTTTTTGACACGTATTCCAGCCAGTTGGAGATGAATTCCAAGAAAATGAGAGAGGAGTTTCTTTATAACGAGATTACCTACAAAAATCATTCTCATATTTTACACAACTATTACGGTTTGATAATTACATGTGGTGTTTTGAAGCTTATTTTTTCTCCTGAAAAGCAGGAGATCAGTTAAAAGATGTCATGTTCTATTTGTAATTGTTCCTATTTTGGGAAAGGGGTTGGAGTTCGAAATTGTGAGCTGGAAAGGGGCCTTTAGTTCTATATATTTCATTGTAAAAGAGTAGATAAAGGGGGATAGTTTCAGCTAGGAAGGCGAAGGGACTGTGTGTAAATTTCTCAGAATGTCCTTATGAATTAATACAGTAGTACAATGCTTTTGATAGTCGAGATTCATCACAGTGTATTAATTAGTGTGTTTTCCTCTAGTTTACATTCATTTCACTTCTGTTATTTCTTCTAAGCATAGCTAAGAGTACATGATATGAATTCATCCTTGATATATGCTCCTTTCATATGGTTAATGAAATTGTTGTGTTTAATGATTATAGGTCCAGAATTCACTCTTTGTTAAGTGCTTTGTTCATTGTAGTCAACCTTATGTTAATTCTTCTAAAGTTACAACTCATAATTCATCTTTTTTCGATGCTCTCATTTGTAATGTGATTTTCTCTTTTCTATCTTGCCATCATTTGAAATACTATTTATTGCTAAAGGATATGCTTACTTTTCCTCCGTTCCCTCAGGAGTACATTTGTTGTATTAATATTCATAGTATATCTCAAGATTTGACCCCATTTCAAAATGTTTTGTTACTCTTGTTTGTCCTACCAACCATTTTAAACTAAAACAAAACCTGTCCTATTGCAAAATCTGATCTCTGTGTTGCCAAATCGTTTTTGAGTATTTTCAGTATTTACATGTTTGAGAGAGCCCTCTATGGTTGGAAGGGTCAGAATCCAACCTAAAGTTGGTTTGTAGGTTACCTTGGCATTTCTTTGATGCAACCCAAAGAATTATCGTGTGCTAACATTTTGGCGTCGTTGTCGGGGAGCGAAGGTGAAATCTTCCCTGGGATAAACGACAAAGTTTAGATATGAGTACTGATGGTGAAAAGTATTCAGAGACAGAAAGGTTGTACATCATTCACCTGGCGAATCCATTTTCATGAATCTAGAATTCAAAATTTGCATGGCGACTCCACTATCCAAAGACTCAGTAGCCTAAAGATTTTATTGATGACTCTACTGCTTCAAGATGAATCACATATCTGCAAGGTATTCTCCAATGAATCACTCTCATATTCATAGCTTTCCAAATTGTATTCCTCACATAGTTTGGAAAAAATATTTTCCTAAATTCAAAGATGGGAAATGAAATGATGTTTCCTTGCACTTGATTAGATTTCACATGCACATATGTAAGCTGGGGGTTGAGTTTCATGAGGATTGTTTGATGAAAATTCTTATGGATACTTTAGAGGGGAAATACAGATTATGGTATGAAGGTTTAAAATTAGGTAGCTTATACTCTCTTAAGGATTTACACATAACATTCTTTAAGCATTATGGAGAATCTAATCCTTCATTCTTGGTGTTTGAAGATTGTTGTGAATTTTGTGAACATTTCATTAAGTACCTTGAAAATGTTTTTGATAATGAAGAGTGTATGAATGATGAAATCACAGAAGCCCTTTATGAATATTTATCCCAACAAAAAATAGCAGCCCCTCCTTTCGCTGAATATGAAGTTGATCAAGAAATTGTTGTTGAAAGTCATTTTCCTTTTCCTGAACTTGATGAAGATGTCCAACAAGATTTCTAGCAAGATATAGTGCTTCAAAGTTGTCTTTCTTCCCTTGTGAATGATGTGGTTGTTCAAATTCTAAGTGTCCTAGACATGGATGAGGATTCTAAAATTGCATCTATGGAGACTTCAAGCAGTGAACAAACAAATGACATAGAGTTTTAGGAAAACAACAAAACAGTGTATGCCATTTTTCAATGAGAAATATAGAAAGATAATGAAGAGGCGGGTGTTTTATTTGATTCCTTTGAAAATTATAGTTTTGAAAATGCATCCATGGGAACACTAGACTGTGAAATAGTTCATGATGTTAGATTTTTACATTTGCAAGAAGATTATGAGAAAGAAATTATTTCCCTTCATTCATTTGAAAGTCAAAATGACAGTCCTCAAGAAAATTTCCTGAAGGTTAATAAAACCAAATCAGAATTGTTTGATGAATAAGAGGATATCCTTGATGCACATAATATGGCTGTCATATTTGAAGATGTTCAAGAATGTATGAATTTTTTTGTTGATATGCATGGAAGATTAGACAAAACTATTTTTTCCATTTCAATTGACAATGTTCTCAGAACTGAAGAAATAGAGCAAGCACAACAAACACTTATGAAAGAGGCTTGTCTTTCTATTTTTGTTCATCAAAAGAAATGATTTTTCATAGTTTTCAAGATCCTGTGGCCATCCTATTATATTCATCAGTGGAGAAGGAATTTGTTTCATTCATAAGCTCAAATTTTGGATTCAATGTTTGTTTCCACCTGCCATCTTTTGTATTTGTCTACCTGCTTAAGAAAAATGTGAGCAGAGGACAATCGGGAAGCCAATTTCTTGACTGGATGCATTGGCACTTTAGCATCACTTGATTGAGTATTCATTTCAACATTTTTAGAATAGATAGGAGTGTGCAAATAAGTTTGCTAGTCAAACAATTTTCAGTTTGGGTTTCCAACAATGTGTACATTTATATTGTAGTGGTGTATTTAGCATTCAGTTTTCAGTTGAAAGCACTGTACAGACTTGGGTTTTCAGTGGATACCAGTGATAGGTCAGATCAAGGTACACACAAGTTCTGGGAGCAACCCAATGGATCAGGCACTGGGTCTACGATTTCTTTGCTACCTCAGTAGGAGGATAGAATCCCCATTGGAGCCAATGTTATCACATGCTAATTTGTATTAATTTTACGAAAGCATATTTCTCTTGTGCTATTCTTCCACTCAGATTTTAAAACTTTTTCACCAGCTCCATCAAGCTCCCATCACCTAAATCCTTCACTCAACTAATCATCCAAAATAGTCATGTCCTCCATGAGTCAAAATTGGAAAATATCCCAAACCTATATCTATCCTTAATGCTTATCTAAATTCCTCGATCCCATCACTTCATTTATATTTACCCTTATTATCATATTCCCGTTGAAAATTAAAAATATTCCTTTTATTAAGCTTAATCTCCTTTATCCTATCCACATAGTCATGTGATGAGCCTCATATGCCCAAAGTCCTTAGAAAAATGGAAAAAGGTTTATTATTATTAATATACATATTTTATATTAAAATATTTATATTAATATTTAATCCAAGATTTAATTCATGACCCGACGTCAAGTCATGGGCACGAATCTCAATTTTTAATATTGAAAATTCAAAAGGTGGATGGAGGGGGCATATCTATTTCGGGGGTTGAAAGTAAATGGAGGTTAATTATTTGAAGTGGTCCTGAAATGAAAACCATTGTTTTGGTGTTGGAGCACGTGTTCTTACGTGATGCATTTCAGGGGTAAAAGTGGCGTGGGTTAAAATCACTCCTCCCAAGTTCCGAAATAATATTGCAACCATTTATTATATGGTCTGATTTCATAAATGTGTGGCATATTTTCCAGGAGTGTGTTTCATGGAATTTCCAATAAATAAAATTGTTCTCACGGTGGAAATTTTTCACAGAGGTAAAAATTAAATTTTACAGAGCAGAAAGATTAATGTTTATTGCTATGGAAAAGAATCATAAAGAATAAGATGTACGTGAACAAAAGATTTGGACAATTGTTTATCCAAGGTTTTTACAGAAGTAAAAGGGGAAGATCAAGGGATATGCTCATTTTTTACCAAGATGGTTTCCAAGACATGGTTTTCAAAACCACGGGAAACAAACCAGTAAATAATTTTCACAGTGAAATGGTAAATTGGGAAAAACAAGACATGGTTTTCAAAACCACGGGCATGAATTAAAATATGGAAATTTAATTTTACAGAATAAAAAATATTTGGGAATTATTTTTATTCAAATACATTATTCCCAAATATTTAGGGAGAATATGGATAAATAAAATTAGATTTGTAAAAAGCACAAGTGACATTTCAAAGAGGATGTGGTAGTCAGTTTCCGCAGTAGTTGAGACTTGCAGGATGATTTCTGGATGAACCAGAATGAATTTTCAAAATTCAAAGGAGGTTATTGTCAAGAATAGACCCTAGAACATTAACCTTGTTCATTTTTCACACAGGTGTCATAGATTGGGAGATTCAAAGGAATATTGGAGCCATATTTTTCAGTTATGATTTTCTGTTCGAGACATGTTTTGTGACACGTATTCCGGCTAAATGGAGATGAATTTCAATAAAATGAGAGAGGTTTTTCTTCAGAACAAGCTTATATACAAAAATGATTCTCATATTTTACACAATTGTTATGATTTGATAATTATAGGTGGCGTTTTGAAGCCTATTTTTTCTCCTTAAAAGCAGGAGATCAGTTAAAACGTGTCATGTTCTATTTGTAACTGTTCCTATTTTGGGAAAGGGGTTGGAGTTTGAAATTGTGAGCTGGAAAGGGGCCTTTAGTGATATATATTTCATTGTAAAAGAGTAGAGAAAGGGGGGGACTTTCAGCCAGGAAGGCGAAGGGACTGTGTGTAAATTTCTCAGAATGTCCTTATGAATTAATACATTAGTACAATTATTTTGATAACCGAGATTCATCACGGTGTATTATTTAGTGTGTTTTCCTCCAGTTTACATTCATTTCACTTCTGTTATTTCTTCTAAGCATAGCTAAGAGTACATGATTGGAATTCATCCTTGATAGATGCTCCTTTCATATGGTTAATGCAGTTGTTGTGTTTAATGATTACAGGTCCATAATTCACTCTCTGTTAAGTGCTATGTTCTTTGTAGTCAGCCTTATCTTATTTCTTCTAAAGTTACAATTGAGAATTCATCTTTGTTCGATGCCCTCATTTGTAATTGGATTTTCTCTTTTATGTCTTTCCATCATCTGAAATACTATTTATTGCTGAAGGATATGCTTACTTTGCCTCCGTTCCCTCAGGAGTACATTCATTGTATTAATATTCATAGTATATCTCAGGATTTTACCCCATTACCCAATGTTTTCTTCCTCTTGTTTGTCCTACCAACCCTTTCAAACTAAAAAAAAACCTGTCCTATTGTAGAATATGACCTCTGTGTGCTCATTGCCAAATCATTTTTGAGTATTTTCAGTATTTACATGTTTGAGAGAGACCTCTTTGGTTGGAAGGGTCAGAATCCAACCTAAAGTTGGTTTGTAGGTTACCTTGGCATTTCTTTGATGCATCCCAAAGAAATTACCGAGTGCTAACAAGCGGGATGAGGATCAATAAAGAGCATAAAGTTTGAAAAATGCAGTGCAGGAAGTGTACAATTTTTTTCCAGAGATGTCAATGGAAGTGGATACTCCATTGGAAGAACAAGTGTCGAGGATTAGTGAATCCATTCAGGTATTTCAAATGAATATTACTTATTTGGAGGCACGTTAGATACCGAGCACTCCATTAGAGGAAAGAGAGAAAATAGAGAAAATGGATAAAAAAACTGTAGAGAACATCATAATTATAGAAGAAGAGTGTGCCAAGCTATACAAAGAAAGAACAAAATTATGGACTCAACTGATAGAAGACACAGAGTTGCAGGAAATTGGGATGAAGCTACAGGTGGTGCAGGACAAGGAGTGAAAGTTTAAGCAAGTATGAGCATGGTATCACCGGTAGACAAGATGATAAAAATAGCAGAAAACAAAACATTATACTCAGAGATGAACTTGATGAGGGAGTAGTAGCAGACTCGTGCACAAATGATCGAAACATTGCATGAGGATGCACACAATGTGACAACATAACTAAAATTTGCGTAAGGGATGGTCAAGCATATGGTACACGAAAGTGCAAAAAAGATGAAGACCCACATTATTGTAGAGACGACCAAGGGAATTACGCAGAAACAAACCCAAGCCATGTAAAATATCACAATTGCAAGGGAAACATTTCATAAGTTCATGGAGACCTGGAAGAAATCCTGAAGTAGCTCAGGATGAGCCACAGGTGAGTGTTTTGGGCCTTTTGGAGTAGGTCATTTTGGAAACGTTTTGGGAATCGTGCAGAAGAAAACCATGTGAAAAGTCAGCTAAGGTGATGCACACATAGAGGAAAGGAAGAAAATTAGTGCATTTTTAGGAGTCAGTGCACGCGAGAGATGGAAATTAGTTAAACGTAGTTAGAACTTTTGGTCCATTTTGTAACGGGATAATCCCTAGTATCAATGTATAAATATGTAATGTGTATTTTTGGTAGAAGGTAGCAGTGAGAGATAAGTTGACAGTTGGATTTAGATGATGAAAGGAGATAGGTGTGACTCTATGAGTGAACGTTAGGGAATTTTGGGTAGAACTGATGTATCTTATGTGAGCGCAGTGAGCACCTATTGTAAGGACTGAATATGAATAAATAATATAAGAAGCCAACCATTGTGGATGTAGCCCAGTTTGGGATGAGCCACGTTAAATCTATGTGTTATGATTCTTGTTGTGTTGTGATGTGTTTCTTTATGTTCTGTTTATGGAACAGATATAATGTATGAATGGTTAATATGAATAATTCATATAATGCTTCTGCACACATGTTGAATGATTAAGTAAGATGAATATATCATATGTTATTACGTTGTTATGATATCATGTATAGGGTACATTTCATGTTGGATGAATGTTAAGTTAGAATGAAGGTTAGAGCGGTCTGCATTCCCTTCAAGACTGCAGAATCCTGGTTCCTATAGTCCCCATAGGTACCTTGGGTGAGAATTCAATTGCTTGCAGGTAATGATGAAAGGACCATTATATTTAGGGTTTTTTTGGCGATTTAATGTTGAACCCCAGGTATTCCCATTGCATGTAAAAACCTTGTGTGGATTTGAGTCGACTAGTGAGGATGAAGGAGACATATTCTCCAAATATTTTGCAGTGTCGATTACTTCTGCCCAAAATTATTGTGCAATACCAACACCATTGAGCATGCTCATTTCCTTTTCCATCAATGTGTTTTTCATTATTTTGGTGACTCCATTTTTTGGGGGGGTATATGGTGTGGTATTTTTGCATACTATGCCACACTACTTGCAGAACTGCTCAAAATCCTTTCCACATAATTCACCACCATTTTTAGTTCTCATCACCTTGATCTTCTTACTTGTCTAGATTTCTAGAAGAGATTAAACTCTTTGAATTTATTGAAAACCTATGATTTCTTCCTCAAGAAATATATCCATGTCTTCTAGAAAAATGATCTATGAAGGAGACATAATACATGGATCCATCAAGTGAAGGGACTGTTACAGGCCCAAATACATCACTATGAACCAATTCTAGAATCCCCTTTTCCCTTGTCGCTCCAAATGGGAATGTCACATGATTTGTTTTTACATATATGCAATGTGCACAAGAATTGAATTAAAAATTATATTTAGGAAAACATACATTTAGGAAAACCTTCGACAATACCTTTATTGAACATAGTTCGAAGTACTTTTTCTCCAATGTATACCATACTCTTGTTCCATAATATGGTCAGGTCGACTTGATGAAAACTTGTCGGGTCGGTTGCAATTGACTTTGCCCGATATGAGTTGAGTCTATTCAAAGTATATTCAACTACAGGAACAACGATGTTGTTCCATCCAATCAAGTCGACATTCCCTAACAACTTGTATATGGTTTCAATCTGAAATCCTTTCATTAAGACCATCACACCACTAACCATTTTTCACATATCCTTCTAAAATAAAGTGTGCACTCCTGCATCACGCATCTTATAGACAGATACCAGGTTTCTTTCCAAACCTAGAATATGTAGCACACCTGGAAGGGTTCTACTCCTCCCATCATATAGTATTAGTCAGACTCTTTCCTATCCAACAATTTTGGTTGTCACGTCATCCCCCAAGAACACATCTCCTCCTTCATATATCTCATATTCGCATAACCATTATTTGTGAGGTGTCATATGATAGGATTATCTGAGTCAATCAACAAAACATCTTAATCCGTTTGTGTACTGGTCAACACCAGATACACACCACCTCCTTTATCTAAAGTAGTCTTTCTCTT
Organism: Picea sitchensis; assembly: GCA_010110895.2. NCBI lineage: Eukaryota > Viridiplantae > Streptophyta > Pinopsida > Pinales > Pinaceae > Picea > Picea sitchensis. Next base: position 5,215 of record SNQJ01S0187677.1, on the reverse strand, counting down.
ATTCAAATGATTCTCATTGGATCTTGTATTGGATTTCCTCTCCTTCAACTTGTAGTCCCTTTTTATAACGTCCATCTTTATGAAATTTACAACTTATCCTCATCGACTAAACTAGGTATTTAGATCTACCCTTCAACTTAGACCTTCTGTTGGAGAATTTTCTTTCATATCTTTCAACTAGTCAACCCCTCACAATTAAAGCTTATTTGGTTGATCCTTCCATGTTCTTCCTTCTCATTTCTTCTGACAATAGAGATGCAACGACATCTTCTAGCACTGATGTGGTTGAATTAATCCCTATATCCATGAATTAAGCTATCCAAGGAGTCTGGAAAAGAACATAATAGGCTAATACATTTCTCCTCCTCAGTGATTTAATATATACAGACGATAATTAACTTATTATAGTATTGAACGTATTCAAATGCTCAATTATCAAACTCCAATAACTCATCCTTATAAGATATAATTACTTTATAAGGAACAACTCATTTACCATGGATTTCAACTGGTACAAGATTCCCAACTTGTCCCATATTTTCTTGGCCGAGTCTTCTCCTGAGACATTTAGCAACATAGAATATTCAAGACAAAGTCAATTTGTACTCCTTTCCCTTCCTTTCAGTGTCTCCCATTATTCCCTCAACATACCTGTCAAAATGGTACCTCGATAGACTACTTCCCATTGTTCTCGATCTACAAGGAGATCTCCAATTTGAATCTTCCAAATCTAAAAATTCTAGCCATTGAATTTTTTGATCTCTATTTTCAAGTTACTTTCCATTATTTTAAGCACAAATTTAAACATCTTTGAATTATGACTCTTACTAGACCTATGGTTTAGCTTAGATCCAATATTTTCAAACCAAGCTATGATACCACATGTTAGGAAAATATACTTCCATGCTAAACCTACTAGAAGAGAGGAAGACATATTTAAGTTAGAAAGTAAATGACAAAGAAATCATACAATACATAGAGATTTAACCCTAGAAACCCAAATGGGAAAACCAACATTCATTGAGTGTCTTTCTCTATTGTTTTCTTATTCATTCAAGATAAAATTTTACATGTCTAACTTTGGTCTACACCTAAGATATAATTGACATCATACCCTTTCTTACACAAGGAAAACCCTGCATACAATTCAAATTACATATACATGACAAGTAACCTTGTGCTAAAGATAAACATGAATATTAACTACAAAATTCAAAGTCTAACATAATGCGTTTACAACATTCCTTATTTATAATATTTATAGTAGGAAAAATCCTAAATAAAGGTGCCCATAAATGGTTAAGGTCTTGGGCTCATCATACTTGATATTTTCCTTATAAAAGGCTAGCAGTCCACTTAGAAATCTTTGTATTTTCACTTTCTCATCACCAATAAACCTGGCATACTTTAACAGTTCCAAGAACTTCTTCTCATACTCTGCCATAGTCGTGCTTCCCAACTTGAGTTCAAAGAACTTCTGCATTTTATTGTCATAGAAATTCTCTAAGAGGTACTCCTTCTGGAAGTACTTCTTGAACTTATTCCAAGTGATCCTACTCTCATTAATATGTTCCACTTGCTTCGGTTGGTCCCACCACATTGCAGCTTTCCCATGTAAATGGTAGGTGGCAATCCTGGCTTCCAAATTTGATGAATAGTTATGCAACTGGAAATATCTCCTGATCCCAAGCAACCATGCTTCGACATCATCTTCCCTTTCTCTTTCACCCTTAAAGGAAGGTGGCTTGAGCTTCCTCAAATCTCCTTGCAACTATATAACTCTTGTTTCCTTCTTTGGTGTCTGACGCGAGACACCTCTGGACTACTTACGAGATCTTCCAATGCATAATTTTTTTTTTTCTGAGTAAGGAGGTGAGTGGTGTCCAAGAGATCTGCTATCACTTCTAGAATAACTAGCTCTTCCACGATAATCCCTTCTTTCATGGAACCTACCTTCTTTCTCTTGTATTGAGTTTGATACCTTCTTCGTTTGTCTCTACAACTGATTTAATATCTGCAACACTTGAGCATTTGTCTGACATTTCTCTCTCATTAGTCTCTCGTTGTTTGCTTTGTATCTCTACACTTCCATCTTTAGGATTCTTACCATTTCTATTAACGTTTCCTGTTCTCCTTTTCCCTTGTGTCCATTGTACTCTATCTCTGCATTACCAACTATGGTATTCTGGTCTTCGGCCTCCCTATTATGAATGGAGGCTCCCTCACCTTCTTCCATTTCGTCAATATGCATTCTGAGCTGATGTGCTTAAACCCCTTAATTCTGCAAAATGTGCAAGTAACCATTTTGTTAGAATTATGCATATGATAAACAAAATTTCCAAACCATGCTACATGTCTCTTTATTTTTTGTCTGTTCATGGAGATCATATATCCATTCTCTGAAAATAATAGTGCCCTTATCCCTCCTTCCCTCAACTCCCAATATGCATATGACCACGGCCATAACCCTGCGCTTAGCTGAAAAAGCGCTTGTCTAGAGCTTAGGGACTTCAGAAATTTTAGCCAGGACTAGATCAATGGTCCTCATCCGCTTTCAAGATCAATGATTGAGATACACTTTGGGACTCCGCACTTTGGGAGTCTCAACTTTCCTCGCTTGCCTCCTCCCGGAACGCTTTTACCCGGAGTTCATGATTTGTCAATGGGTGTCCTCCCATAGATCAGTGGTTGTGAATCGCTTCAGCTCTTCGGGTTTTGGAAGTTTCAAACTTTCCTCCTACACATTCTCCCAGAGTGCTTCACCCGAAGTCGACGATCCTTCAACGTGTGTCTTCTGGAAATAATGGTCGATATGTACTCCGGCCTTCGGACCTTTGAGAGTTTTTGACCCGACACAACCTGTCACATCCTTCCCCACTGGAGTGACCAGTATTTAGAATGCATGATATGTCGCCACATGGTGAAATACTGGAAGTGGACATGTGGCCCAACCAAGCGGGTGACACGTGTGACATTCTAACTGACACTTCAATACTCCATATGCTCAAAACTTACTGACACGTGGCACACATCCCATGTGTCCACGCCATCCTAGGTGATGTCCGCAAGACACATCACTTCAAGAATTCTAGGATCCACATCACCTCTAGGTGATGTCATTGTGCCCCATCACTTCAGCTCTTCGGGCTTTGGGACTGCGAGAGTTTCCATACTCGCACACTTCCAATTCTCCCGAACTTCGATTTCCCGAACCGACCAAACTGCTGCCATGTGTCTCCCTTATCGGATGGCCCATATTAACCCCGAACTTCGGGACTTCGGAAGTTACCACTGTAAGGATCAACAAATGAAATTCCTTCGGCCCTTCGGACTTCCGAAAACTCAAACCTCAACTTTTTCCGATTTTTTTTTATTTGAAGCTCGCAATCTACTGACACGTGTCTCTGACAGATCAACGACTACGATTTATTTAGGTCTTCATACTTCAGAGAAATCAACTCTCAACTTCATTTTTCCCCGAAGTGAGTGGATTTCTACCATGTGTCCTCCTAGATTGGACGACTGAGGTTCACTTCGAATCTCCGGGGTCCGAAAATCTCAATTCTCAACTTTTCCTTGCTCGCCTTTTCCTAGAGTGTTTTCACCTGGAGCATATGATCGGTTGATGCATGTCCTCCTATGGATCGACGGTCCCCATCTACTTAGGCTAGTCATAGGTTCGTCACTCAAGTACTAACATGTCACATCACTGCATGCCTTTCAATTTGTGGGGGCACACATCGACAGGTTGGAGTAACCCGCTTTTTGCCCCTCAATTCTCTTGATGCTGACATGTAGCCCCTTGCTGAAATCGTGGTTTGGATTGTGGGACTTCCTTGGGAAATGATCTCCTGTGAAACTTGGTTCCCCGCAATGCCTCCTATCCGTTGAGCTCTCTCTCCCATGGAATCCGACAGTTGTGACCTTAACCCTTGCTTCCTTTACATTGGACGACCCATGTTCACCTGTCCTCCAATCCAACGATCCTGGATCTCTCCTGATCCTATAGTGGTGATCGATCTCGAATTAAAAGGGGGACAACCATGATCCTTCGAACCCCTTGCAATGAATCTATGATGATCGAACTCCTGCGTATATTCTACAATGCCATTCCTCCTAAGCTTTTCAACTCCACGGTCATAGTTCGATCTATAACCATGAGACTCTGATCGACAGAACCGGCCCATACCGGCCCGGTACCAGAAGCTCTGCTACTAAACTGTAACATACCCAACCACCCATAGGACGGGGCATGATACCTACAAGCCCACCCTTGGAATTCTTTCTCTTATGGATACCATTTTAAAATTTAAGGATGCATAAAAGGAAAGATTTTAACGACATGCACAACAATAGTTAGCAAGCATGCATAGTCTAAAGATTCAATTAAACAATAATTAAATATACAATGAAAATACATTCATATACATGCAAATGATACCATAACAGAGAGAACTTATCTTTAAGATGACACCAACTGGCTGCAGACCAAGGACGTTTCACCCAACTGTAGACACTATTGTTCCAAATCTCAACAACAGCGTCACCCCTGAGCTAGGGCTATGAATCCACAAGGATGGTTCCAGACTGTTACTTGGCTTCCCAAACCAGTCAACATCCAAGCTCTCACAAGATTCCCAACTCTCACAACAATCCAAGTACCCAACTCTCTTCTACTCATCTTGCACCACTCGAGAGAACAAACCTCCACCCTTCTCTGCCATGCATTCCCTTAGGTAGTCCATCTCCTTATTTGGGCTCGAACGCAACTGGTCCAAAATCTCAATGATGGAACTCTCAAGACTCGCAGCTGTGAGCAATTCTAGACACAGGCCAACGCATCTCATACATGCAGGCCTCAAGTCATGGCTGGATCACACCAGCAACCACTACATCCCACCATATGTTGGTCCCCGGTTTTGACCCTGCTCTTTGCCTATATTATATACTACAGACCTCCATTCATATGCCAGTACCACCGTTTTGACCTCATTTTGACATAATTAACATCTCCCTACCAGGCAAAAGGGGTCACCTAAGGTATCTTTGCATTTCAAACTATTTTTGATAACGGTTCTGTCAAAATTAAGACCATAGACGATTCTCAGAACTCCTTTGTAGTGAATGGACACCGATTGAAAGTGTACAACAAGCCTTTGTCAAAAGATGATTTCTTACAGGAAGTGGCCAAGCAAACATAACTGAAGATAGTAGG
>SNQJ01S0187676.1:1525-18553 GCA_010110895.2 Picea sitchensis | reverse complement strand
AGGAAAACCGTGCTCGGTGGCATAAGCAAAGAACTTAAAGGTTTTTCAAAGAAGGTATTGCCGCCCTTCCCCATTCATTTTAATACATATTCTTTATTAGATTTTGGACACGCCAAATATGAGGCTACGACCTTGGAGGAATTTAAATTGGTCCACATTGAGTTTAGGAAACATGACCCACATAAGGTCGTGAGTAATCACATGGTGAGTTGTGGCCTGAAAAGATACAAACATGAGCACTTGCCTCATGACGAAATATTTCGAGGTGCGAGATCCTATGCCAAGGTCCTAAGCTGGATTCAAGCCCTGTCGCCTGGAGATAAGGATAATCTTCTCAAGTTTCAAGAACAAAGGTGGAGTTGTCTTCCCCCAGTTTTATAGGGTCAGAACCCATAGACTGCAGATATATAGCAAACGAAAGCCAAGGGTTCAAAAGATTCAAATCCTGACCAAGAGGAAAATCAGGAAAAGACAGAAGAAATTGGGAACCTGAAACAGGAAGTTGAGATCACTAACCCAGAGGAAGGAAGTCCAGAAGCGGTTGCAACAAGTGAGTCATTCCAGCGCCAAGAAAAAGTACTCCCATAAGGGGCAAGTGTCATGCCATCGCCCGCATTGAGAAAACCAAACATGATTATTATCCCACAGAAACCATCCAAGGAAATCGGCAGTCCCATCACTTATATCACTCCCCTATAGTTCACAAAGGGGACCCCCAATGCGGGGTAGATTTTTGACGAGGAACTGATGCCCATTACTATAGAAGAGTTTCCTCTGAATGAATTTTTCTTCGATAAGAAGAGAAAAGCTGTCATGAAGCAAGAGATTTACCGAGAAGAGGGAACATTAGCCAAAAAAATTAAAATCCTAGCATATGGGAAGGCCATGAAAAAGGAGGAATTCACCACCCAGATAGCAGGGACATTGGGGGTTTTTTCTACAACCAACTAATTTTTTGTCAGATCTCTAAAAGAATAGTTAAAGAGAAATAACTGTTTGATTAGAAAATTGGAGGCTAAACTAGCTACAATAGAGGAAAGTGCCAGAGATCAGGTGAACACAGGTCTAGAGAAAGCCAGAGCAGTTTATCAAAGGGAAATCGAGTGGCTCAGATCTAATCTTGAGAAAATACATCAGTCGGCCCAGACCATCCAAGCTCAGGTAAGCTAGCAAGAAGAACTGATCAGGCAGTTACTGGTAAATTTGAATTCTACTAAGATCTAGGTTATAGATATCGAGATATTCAAATCCCAAGCCATTGAAATCCGAAAAAGAGTGTCAGTAGCTCAGAAAGATTTACTTGCTAAAGTGGAGGCCATCCAAAACCATTGCCAGACCATTGACCAAGTATTGGAAGACATTTCTTTGAGAGAAAGATAAGCTGGGGCAGCTCAGGTCACATTCCAAGAGGTTGTTATAGCCACGACGAAAAAATAAATGGTCAGTAATTATAGGCTTTCCATCCTAGATCAAACCAGAGGAAATATCTTGTTGAAGGCGTGGGAGCGTAATATATCAAAAAGCAGAGAAAGAGCTAAAGAAATGAGAAATTCTTGTGAATAAACTTTCGTCTTGATAAATGAAAGTTTATTAGATCTCAATAGGGAAAGCAACACTGGGAAACTGGGTCATATTGATATAGCCAAGCACCTACTCAATATCAAGGAGAACGAGGAAAAAGAGCAGGCTGAAATATCACAGATAAGCCAGACTGATATAGTCCAAGTGGATAAATGGTTAATAAAACCTAGTGTACATTTATGTTCTATCATCACTGAGGACCGACAAGTAGGGGGAAGTCTGCCACAGTTAGCAAATGATTGTTACACTTTTGAGGCAAACAACCAAGCAGAGCCTTCCAGGTTGATAACCCAGTTGGTGGAGAGGTGCGTCACTTGCACCAAGCAGGTGAAGGGGCAGGTTTTCGGTACCAAATAATGACAAGTGTCTTCATGTTCTACTTTTAGAACCCAAAGAGTAAATAAAGGAAGTTTCTCTACCTGCATGAAGGAGGACAAAGACAAAGAAGCGAAACGCTTAAATTCACCATTTTGTAACCGAAAACGCCTGGAATGATTGAGATCCGAATGTTTAGAATTTTGTATAAATATGCATTTTGAAGTGAAAAAAAAGGTTGGACCTTTCTTGGCCAATTGTAATAGAGACTTTCTTCCTTTTGAAAATTATATACAAAGAAATCTGAAGATTCTTGATTCCGTGAAGACTGAGTTATGGGTTTTGTTTTCTCTATTATCTTATATTAAGTTTCATTTCTCATATATTTTTCTGATGAATGCTTAGCTACAATTTAGTGCAACTTCAACTGTGGTGACCAACTTTTAGTCGTCTAATCGCTTGTAGTTTTTCCTCTGTATCGGCTATCAGCAGGTACAAGACCTATGAAATTTTTAGGTCTCTATATTTTATGCTTCGTTAGATTACTTCTTGCTCTTTTCTCCTTCTGTTTACAGGATGTGATTCTCCCTTGATAGGAGCCTCGCATTGTTGACTGCTTAATGTTTTCTCACATTTCATACATGATTCTTTAAAAATTTAATTCAGTTATGGGAGAAGGCCTTTAGTTTGTGTTCTATCTTTAACATCGGATTTTGAAATTTCTCTTTTATACGGTTAAAGAAAAAATTGAAGTGGCATTTTAAACCTCAAACTTTCTTTTCATTTTCTATTCCTCCATGGCTATCCCCTTTGCAAGACAGCCCAACATTGAACCCGGACTATCGGATCAAACCAGCATCACTTTGAACCTATTTGAAACTATACTTAAAACCTCCATCACCCGGGTCGAACTCGAACATTCATGGGCCGCAATTGAACGGGATATAAGAATCCAGGAACATTTGGAAGCGAGACAGAGTCAACTTAGAAATCATCCTTAGCTTCCTTTTTCCCGAAGGTTGATTTTTCCCCTTTTTATATTTTACTCACTTTCGGATGCCTAGACCCTGTACTTTTTAGCCTTAAGTACAGACTCTGGAACAATATCTTTCTGGCGCCATTGTCGGGGACCGGAGTTACGAAACCTTTTTCTCTGGGAGAATGACATTTTTGCAAGTTTCTACCCTTTGATGGTGAACAAAGGGTGAACACCTTCTAAAGGATTATTTTTTTATCATTCACTTGGAGACTCCACATTTAAGTAAGTTGGCATCTGGTCAAAGGAACACCAGAAAAAACCTGGATGGTAAAAAGACCATGCTCGTTTCCGATCCCGAAAAAATATTGAAAACAAGAGTTTCCCTTAAGCCAACCATTGCGGTATACCAGCTTAGGCACACACAACCCAAAGATAAGATTCCTTTTGAATCTCTAACTTCACACGAATCCCCCCCTAAAACCCTCAACCCAACTTTAGTTCTCCCCGAAATTAAAAATGAAATTCATCCGACAACTTCCAGCGTACATAAAGGTGAAAATCCCTCAGTAAATTTAACAGCGATCGATATCCCGTGGACTCGTCGGTTAGATTTCCTGACCTCACCAAGTATCGAGGAGTATACCATAGACTTGTATTATACACCTACAGGTTCCCCTAATTACATCTCTTGCAAGTCCGAGGAACCAAGTCCTCTCATCCCTTTTCACCCTTCTTCAATTTTCTCGTCTCTCGAAGAAGCTAAAGATTTGCTTTTAGTGTTCCAGAACCCTCTGTATAATGCACCATTATCCTATCCAATAGTATCGGTGGCAGCCCCTGGAGGGGGGGGTGGAGGGGTTTTGGGAGGAGGAGGTGGAGGGGCTCCAGGAGGAGGAGGGGGGAGCCAAGGGCCGCCCCCACCTCCTATAGTTTTCACTAAAGTAGCTTCCAGATATGCACCTCTGGTCCTGCCTGTCCCTCTTCACGACCTTCCTGAAAACTACATGAAAAACTTACCTAAATTTACAGGGGAAGGGGACCTAACCACGACAGAACATATAAATTTCTTTGATCAGTTCGTGGATATCCTAGGTATCGAACACGAAGACGTATATTCAAGGTTATTAGTTCAGAATTTCGAAGGATAGGTACAAGCCTGGTTTCGAAGTCTACCCGCAGGTTCGATATTATCCTATGATTCCCTAGAAGACTCTTTTCTTAGACAATGGGGCGAAAGAAAAGACCATTTGTACTATTTCACCGAGTTCGGGTCTTTAAAAAAAATAAAAACGGAAACTATTATGGAATTCATTCAAAGGTTTAACAAGTTATATAATAAGATCCCAGTCAAAGTTAAACCATCCCAACCTGCAACCAAGGTAACCTTTGTGGGAGCCTTTGAACCCGATTTCACACTTCTATTGAGAGAAAGGAGAGGAGCTACCTTGACCCGAATGCAAGACGACACCATGGAGATCGAATCTAACATGATGTATTTGGGCAAATTAAAAACAAAACTATAAATGGGAAACCAAGAAACCAAATGTTTTACGGAACAAGCGGGACCCTCAGGGCCTAGTAGATCCTCAGATGATAAAATGGATGATATGGCTAGGATAATTAAAGAGCTATCAAATAAGATTTCTAGAATGGAGCTAGATCAATCCAAGGTAGATTCTTTCATTAAAAGGGAATTCAGAAGAAACCCCAACCCTCAAAATCAACAAAGACAGATTAAAAACGAAGACCAGAAAATTCAAACTCCTTTAAAAAATCAAAATTTTATAGGAGGAAATGACCTGCAAGATTTCGAGAATCTGGAAGAAGACGTAAACAATTTTGGTGACGATTGCACACAACCTCATTTAACTAAATAATATTACGATAATTCCTTGAACACAGAGAAACTACCAAATAAATATGATGACATAAACAACACTAATGTTTTTGTCTATCAAGAAATGACCGATTCAATAATGGTTGAGGTCCAACATAAGTACAACCCGAGGCCCAAAAACAAACCTGTTTCGACTCCTCAACCCAAGAAAATTATTCCTAGAGGCGAAATATATGAGCCTTCCCCAAAGGAGACCGAGATACCTAATAGCAAAATAAAAGAGGTAGATTCACAGAATCCCAAAGTAAAGGAGGCTCAGACCCAAGCAAAAAAAACTAAGACAGTTGAAACACGTATACTGGTAAATAAACTCACGGAAAATCAATCAGCACAAACAAATAGGTTAGAAAAGAAGGAGTCTGAGGTTTCAACCAAAGAAACGGACAAAGGTGGGGGAGGTTTTAGCCTTGAAAATGAGATAAATAAGATCAAAATACCAATCCCTCTGGTCGAATTAGCAAAGAATCCCGTGTATCGAAAGCAGATAACCAAAATGATAGGTTTTTTGGATCTAGAAAGTCACTCTGACGTGATAAACTTGGAAGATGATAAACCTAATATCACTTTTGGTCCACATTTTGAGGGTGCCAGAGACACCGTCGCTCCCTTCTATATTACCCTGAATGTGCATGATCGACTGCTGCATAACTGCATGCTAGACTCTGGAGCCTCACATAATGTGATGCCCAAGTCTATTATGGATAGACTAGGCCTTGAGATCACCATGCCTTATGGAGATCTCTACTCTTTCGATTCAAGAAGAGTTAAGTGCATGGGTATGATAAAAGATTTAGTAGTCACTCTTGCACAGGTTCCAGTGAAAATCATCCTGATGGATGTAGTTATCATCGATATACCTCCAAAGTATGGCTTGCTACTATCTAGGTCATGGGGAGCCAAACTTGGGGGGTCTCTTCAACTATACATGACCTACGCCATGATTCCCATGTTTGGTGGACAATTTACTCAGCTATACAGGGAAACGAGGTTAGCATACACAGTGAGCGACCCACAGAATCCTAACAATTATCCTATTTATGTTGCCGATCAAGATCTAGGGAATTGTATTTTGTCTTTTGATCATGGTGTAAATAGTTGTACAGATGAAAATTACATAGATGAAAATGAATCAGGAAGGATAGACGAAGATATGTATAGCATTGGAATTTGGAAAATGTTTTTCAACGGTGCCTTGTCATATGAAGGAGCAGGTGCATGAGTATTGTTTGTAGCACCTGAAAATAAATTTGTTATTCCTTTCTCTTACAGGCTTCAGTGGGATATAGACTACACCAATAATGTATGTGAGTATGAGGCCCTAGTCTTAGGGTTGGAAGTTTCCAGGAAGCTGAACATAAAAAACTTGGAAGTATACGAAGATGTAGAGTTGATAGTCAAACAGATAAATCGGCAATACCAAACTAAACACCCAAGATTGAGATATTACAGAAATTGCGCCTGGGATTTAATAGAAAATTTCTTCTCGTCGGTAAATGTTCATTTCACCCGTGCACTAAAAACCTGCAAGATGATTCATTAGCTAAAGAAGCCTCAACGTTTTCCCCCCCTACAACTTTCAAACTAAGGTACCACATAGAGGTGAGGAACAGACCTTCCATACCAGACAACATCCAACACTGGCAAGTGTTTGAGGATGACGAACAAATCAGGAAGTTCCTTGAAATGGTGGACGACTTCGCCGAAACTCACATCAACCAAGAAAACCAAAATGACCACACATGGATCATGCAAGAGGGATAGGATCCTCAGGGGTTCCAGGAAAAGATCGCTAATCATCACATGTTATTTTTAAAGAACAATCAGATTCCAAAGGGACTAATCCATTTGGAGAGACTGTTCGACCAAAATGATATTCCCTTAAAATATACTTTTCAACCCCAACCAGAAGAGGTTGAATATTGCGACATAGGAACCAAAAAGGAGCCTAGGATAGTAAAAATATCAAGGTATCTCCCTCCTCAGACAAAAATTAAATATGCTAATCTACTCGAGTAGTATAAAGATCTTTTCTCTTGGTCGTATGAAGAGCTGAAGACCTATGACACCATTGTGATTGAACACAAGATACCCCTAAAGCCTGGTGTCAAACCTTTTAGACAAAAACTCAGACAAATCAATCCTATTTTATTGCCCGTGGTCGAAAGAGAAGTCAAGAAGCTCCCAGACACAAAAATCATTGTACCACTGAGATACTTCGACTGGGTAGCAAACCTGGTCCTGGTTAGAAAAAAAACTGGGGAGATCAGATTGTGTGTTGATTTTAGAGATCTAAATAAATCCTCCCTCAAAGATAATTAACCCCTACCCAAAATGGATCACATTTTAGAAAAAGTAGTTGGGGAAAATAGGATGTCTATGATCGACGAGTTTTTCGGGTACAATCAAATCACTGTCAATGAGCACGATAAAGAAAAAATAGCCTTCACCACCCCCTAGGGTACATTTATGTATGACAATATGCCTTTTGGTTTAATGAATGCAGGTGCTACTTTCCAACGTGCTATGGATATTGCTTTCATCGGTGAAAGGGACAAATCCGTGGTTATCTATCTTGATTATTTGACCGTTTTTTCTAAATCTGATGAAGATCATTTGATACATCTCAAGCAGACGTTTGAGAAATGTTGCAGGTTTGGTTTGTCCTTAAACCCCCAAAAGTCTCACTTTGCTATGCAAGAAGGTAAACTCTTGGGCCATATTGTGTCTCGAGATGGAATTAAAATTGATCCTAAAAGAGTTGTAGCTATAGACACAATAAATATCCTTATAAATGTGAAAGAGATTCAGTCATTCTTAGGAAAATTAATTTTTTTGAGGAGATTTATCCCAAACTTTGCTAAAATCATGAAGTTGATCATAGATATACTAAAGAAGAACAGTGAAGTGAAATGGACAGCAAAAGCCAAAGAATCATGTGCACGCATCAATAAGGTTATAAGCGAGGCACCCGTATTGGCAAGCCCTGATTATCTAAAGGATTTTCTAATTTTCTCGTTCGCCTCCGAACATTCAACACACACTTGCCACGGTACTCCTCCATAAAAATGAAGAAGGTTTAGAGCAAACAATAGCCTTTTTTAGCAAAAGTCTTAGAGACGTTGAACTCAGATACGATATAATGGAAAATAAAGTGTATGCTATGGTGAAGGCGTTAAAGTCTTTCAGAACCTACGTGTTACATTCAAAGGTAATTGTGTACGTACCCACCAGTTCCGTAAAAGACATTTTGGTTTAGTCTGAAAGTGATGGGAAAAGGGGATGGTAGCTTGCTAAAATTCAATAATTCGACCTGGAGATAAAACCGACGAGACTAGTAAAGGGACAAGGTTTGGCTAAGGTCTTAACCGAATCCAATTTCAGAGCCCTCGGGATAAATGGTCTATAGGGATGTGAAGAGTGCATGGACATGAACGATCTCGATGAACAAATAACTACCATCAGAATTGAAGAGAAGTTTGCCTCATCAAATTGGTATAAATATATAGTGTCCTACCTACTGACCTTGTAATGCCCAAGTGACTTATCCCCATCTAAAGCTAGGATGATAAAGTTGCATGCGGTGAAGTATTGTATATCCGAAATCCAATTGTATTGGAAAGGCCCACTAGGCTTCCTGTTGGTTTGTTTAGTTGAATCAGAAACAAAGAAGGCCATAAATGAATTTTACGAAGGAGTGTGTGGAGGACATCACTCCTAGAGGGCAATGACTTATAAGATCCTGAGGGCAGAATATTATTAGCCCAAACTATTCCCATACGTCAACACCAAAGTCAGAGCCTGTAACCCTTGCCAATTGTTTGCAGGCAAGCACAAACTCCCAACACTACCGTTGGTGCCGGTCAAAATGGAAGCCCCTTTTCAACAATGGGGACTAGATTTTATAGGCAAAATTAACCCTCATTCTAGCGCTCAACATAAATGGATCCTGACTGCTACAGATTACTTCACCAAATGGGTGGATGCTATTCCAACTAGAAAGAAGACGGATTCAATGGTAATGGATTTCCTAGAAGATAACATTTTCTTTAGATTCAGTTTCCCCCAAAATATAGTCACAGATAACGCCCAGGCATTTAAATCTATGGCTATGGTCAGCTTTTGCCAAAAGTACAATATCGTGCTCAGTCATTCCATGGAATATTACCCCCAAGGAAATGGTCTAGGCGAGTCTTCAAACAAGAGTCTAATCTCTATAATTAAGAAAGTGTTGAGCATGTGCATTTGAAATACGCTTTGTGGGAAAATCGGATAGGTACAAAAAAATCTGTCAAAACTTCTCCTTTCCAAATGGTATACAGGATCGATGCAGTATTACCTATAAATATAGTGCTTCCCGTAATGAAACTTTGGCAAGATGAGAAAGAAGAACCAAATCATGTCACGAGAAGAATAAACCAGCTGATTGAAGTTCAACAACACAGGGCTGAGGTGGACGAAAGGCTGCAAAAATACCAGGACAACATGAAAGCGTTATTCAATCGTAAGGCCAAGGATAGAGAATTTCTCCCCAGTAATTTGGTTTTGAAATGGGATGCTAGGAAGTAAGACTCGGAAAAACATGGTAAATTTGATCATATCTGGTACGGACCATTCAAAGTCACATCTCTTGAAGGGAAAAATTTGTTTCTATTAGAGAATTTGGACGGTAAAATCCTCAACACCCCTGTCAACGGGCGTTATTTAAAACACTATATGCAATAAATGGTTTCCAAAATTTCCACTGTATATACCGGTTTGTGTTTGTTTTTTATTTTCAATTTTTCTTTGGTAAGTCTAATTTCATCACAAATAAAATAGGTCAGTGTTTTTTCTAGAAGTAGGAATACGAAATTTTCAATGCATTCAATTCCTTTATAGCCCTGATATTCTTCGTGTTGTTCCCTTGCAGGATCCTGACTTGTATCCCAAACAAGAGAAAGGAATAAACAGATGGTCATATATCAGAGAATCAATTCGCCAAAAACAGGTGATAGAAAAAAAAATCGTTATTTTAGAAGAGAACGAAGGGGTAAGGCAAAGGTACGAGTTCCAGAGATGTCTGTTTTTCAAACAAGTATAGCTAAAGTGCCATGACACTCTCATAAGTATGTTGTTTTCGCCTGATATGTCATTAAAAGAATGACTTCTTACTCTGGGTCCTAAAAGTTTCACTCGGATAAAGATAAGAGGTAATTGAAATAAGCAGAGGGAGTAAAGCGTCTCCAAGAAAGGGTTCCAAGAGTCAGGTTTAATCCATGACCTCTATTTTTTGAAATCCAGGCCTTTCTCCGTCGCCCTTTTTCTGTCCCCGGATTTACCTTCTTAAAAACCAGACACCTTTCTGGGTTTCATACAGGGGAAGAAGAGGTGACGTTTTAGCTTTGGAAGCTGGAAAACAGTTCTTAAAAAGCAAGCCAACCCTCATAACTCCTCAGTCTCCTACTAAATAAATCTATGCGTAGGTTGATCCTGATTCTTCTAGGTTTTTTAATAGTATTCGAAGGATTGAGGCTTTCTCGAAGGAAGACCCTTGGAAGTAATTTTTCCCATTATCCCTGTGGGATAAGGTGTTTTGAAAGTTAAGAGAAGGTTTGTCCCGAGTAATCAAAGCAAGTTGATAGACCTCCACTACGAATATTACACAGATATCATCCCTGGTATGCTTTATACAAACTGATTTCCCCCACTTCGTGTTTTAAAAAGTAAAATATAAGACAGATGGTGAAAGGAAATTCATATTTGATTTCCCCCATATAGTCCAAGAAGACGATGAAAGGAAATTCATAAATTATTTCCCTTGTCTCTACATATAAATGCATAATTACGATTCGAAGTGGTGAAAGGAAATTCAGTAAAAAGGGCCAGATAACTTCACCGGGGTACTGAACAGGCTCGCTGGAAGTGAAGCAATATCTAAGATATCTATAAGGCTATCATACATAATTTTCACTCTACTCTGGTAACCATCCTTTTCGAAACCGAATCTGCATCCCAAGTTCAGACAGGAACCCCCCCTAGATTAAAAGCATGAAATTTACTTTGTTTGATGCAAGCCAAAATCCACAAGATCTGTTGAATTTCCTAGGACTGTTTCGATTATTTTAAATCAGACCTGAATTCAGTATCGAGAAGTAGAAAGTCATCGAAAGGGCTGCAACTAAGTTTAGAACGCAATTGAATGTTGAAAATCTTTTCAGAGGTAAAGACGAAATCTCTTTTCCCCTCTATATCCCCTTCCTAAAGCAAGTTTCACTGAAAGAAACCAATGACTCCATTTACCCAATACAGGCACGTGGTCTACTGTTCTTCCCGTCTCATAGGAAGACAGGATCCCTAGTTGGAGCCTATGTTGGAACCACCTTTTACAAGTGGTTGAAATATAATTCTTACAATCAAAATTTGGTTTCAGGCTGCCTTTTAATCTATGATCTTTACCCTCCGAAGGCCTCAATACCCCGACATGCGAAGTAGCGATGGTCGCTATAGTCCTAAGTCACCATCGATTAACCATTAAKAAAGTTTATTACTTTTATTAACTCATGCTATCGCTCTTCAGGAGTTACAAGTCRCAATGTTTCCAAACTCCGATATGTGAAGTCATGAAATGGTTTTAAAAGTTTACCCAGGTTAGTGTCAGGGTAAGTCACTTTAAACCCTAGTTAAGCATCGTCGGGGTTTCACAACTCGGTGATCGCTCTCCCAAAAATATATACCTTCATAGCCCTGAGTCACGAAGTCATGATTTTTATTAACTAAACATGGGTGAGTTAAGAACTTAAGTCAGATCACGATTTTTTAACTAGATCGCCCCATCACAATTTCAGGTATTTTGGACTCCAAGACTAGGAACAAAATTATCCGAGACAACGAACACCGAAAAGAGGTTTCGAGGGTTGAAAGTACAAAGTCAAGGGAATTAACAAAATTAATTAATTCCTTAAAGGACCTTTAACGTACGCAGCCTACAAATGAGATTTTTGAATGTTTCCACTTTTTCCTTATTATCACAAATCTTTTAAGCATTTATGACATTGATTTGAATCTTGATGAGTTAATGGAAAATAAGATCTCGTTTCACGCCTAAATCTTTCCATTAAATGATTTGACCATTCTGTCAGCGAGGACTCACACAAAGTTGAAAGAATAAAGCGAGGGAGTTTCTTGTATTTGTTCAATTTTATTTCTGTTTTGCGCGCAGAGTTGTTTTTTCATCAGGATAACTTCATTCTGTGTTTACAATTCTTACTACAGGAGATATGAACACAGATTTTTCTATCATGGCTCCACGAAAAGAGTCCAAGGTAGCTGCCAAGAGTTCATATCAGGGCTCAGATGTTGTTTCCGATACTTCACCCTGAAGTATTAATAATGTCAAAACCTGGACATACATCTCTGAAATTCTTCAATCTGAATCGGTGAATTGTTCAGATGATTCCAGCGATAATGAGAAGGATGATTTGGCCACCAAATACAAAATCGTCATTCAAGAAGAGATGAAAAAAATAGCGGCAAGGCCACGACTCCTTCCCTATTATGATATGATCAGATGGGTGCTAGACCATTTGAATATTCTGACCAGGACTATCATCAATGAACAAAAGGTGACGGTTGGGACTTTTAGACCGCAACATTTACAAGCAATGTATCAGTTGTCACCCACACCAAACTTCGCATACAATGCCAAGTTTTTGGAAGGTTTCAAGGAGAAGGAATGCGAGTAATATGACAAAACCTTGCCCAAGCTGATCAAGGATTGGGTTTCACACCCTGCAAAATTCAGGGCAGATTATAATGGTATTTATTCAATCTCCTCTTTAGAGTTGTCATTCAGGTATATAGAAATGATGGCTTGTAGGTTGTATGGGAAGGAGGACACCACACATTTTCTCCTCTCGTGGGTGCCTATGATTTATACAATCGCTGAAATTTGTTCATTCAACTAGGCCAAATTGTTGTCAAACAATCTAACCCGTCGAATTACAGAATATCAAGCACAGAAGGCAAGTGGGAAAGCAACTTCATTTTTCATGTCCACCTACATCATGGACGCTATTTGTTTCATGATGCCTTTCCCTCTAATGAGCTGGAGATAGACTCCATCTAATGTTGAGCCTATTCATGTTTATCATTCAAAAATTTGGGAGGACAAGGCCAAAGAATTCATATACAATATTTTTAACTAGGTAATGGTACCGATGCATGTCTCCATCTTCAGTAACACAGCTCCCAAGATTTCAGATAGCATCACCGCCAAATTGAGTAGTGTGGTTGACTGATATGTAGAAGTGGAATTTTCATACATCAGGGTTTTCGACGCCTCTGTTTCCCCATATGCTCTACCACTATTTGTGTTGGATAAGATGGTATGTCGTTAAATCACCAGGTAAATCGTGCTCAGTGGCATAAGAAAAGAACTTAAAGGTTTTTCGAAGAAGGTATGGCTGCCCTTCCCCATTCATTTTAATACATATTCTTTATTAGATTTTGGTCACGCCAAAGCCAAGGCTACGACCTTGGAGGAATTTAAATTGGTCCACATTGAGTTCAGGAAACATGACCCACATAAGGTCGTGAGTAATCACATGGCGATTTGTGGCCTGAAAAGATATGAACATGACCACTCGCCTCATGATGACATATTCCAAGGTGTGAGATCCTATGCCGAGGTCCTAAGCCAGATTCAAGCCCTATCGCCTGGAGATAAGGCCAATCTTCTTAAGTTTCAGGAACACCGGTGGAGTTGTTTTCCCCCAGTTTTATAGGGTAAGAACCCACAGACTACAGATATGCAGCAAACAGAAGCCAAGGGTTCAAAAGATTCAGATCCTGACCAAGAGGAAAATCAGGAAAAAAATAGAAGAAATCGAGAACCCAGAACAGGAAGCCGAGATCCCCAACCTAGAGGAAGGAATCCCAGAAGCAATTACACCAGGAAATTCAGTCCAGAGCCAAGTAGAAGTAATCCCACAAGGGGAAAGTGTCATGCCATTTCCCGCATCGAGCAAGCTAGACACGATTGTTATCCCATAGAAACCATCCAAGCAAATTGGTAGTTCCATTGCTTCTATCACTCCCCTACAGTTCACAAAGGGGGCCCCTGATGTGGGGTGGATTTTTGGCGAGGAACTGACACCCATTACTATAGAAGAGTTTCCTTCGAATGAATTTTTCTTCGATAAGAAGAGAAAGTTTGTTGTGAAGAAAGATATTTACCGAGAAGCGGGCACAATAGCCAAAAAATTTAAAATCCTAGCCGATGGGAAGGCCATGAAAAAGGAGGAATTCGCCACCCAGATAGCAGGGACATTGGGGGATTTTGCTACATCCAACCAATTTTTCGTCGGATCTCTAAAATAACAGATAAAGTGAAAGAACCATTTGATCAGAACATTGGAGGCTAAACTAGCTACAACAAAGGCAAATGCCAAAGATCAGGTGAACACAGGTCTAGAGGAAGCCAGAGTAGATGATCAAAGGGGAATCAAGTGGATCAAATCCAATCTTGAGAAAATACATCAGTCGGCCCAGACCAACCAAGCTCAGGTAAGTCAACAAGAAGAAGTGATCAGGCAGTTACAGGTAAAGTTGAATTCTGCCGAGAGCCAGGTTATAGATATCAGGATATTCAAATCCCAAGCCATTGAAATATAAAAAAGAGTGTCAGTAGCTCAACAAGATTTACTTTCTAAAGTGGAGGCCATCCAAAACCATTGCTAGACAATTGACCAAGTATTGGAAGACATTTCTTTGAGAGAAAGAGAAGTTGGAGCAGCTCATATCACTTTCCAAGAGGTTGTTATAGCCACGATGAAAAAATAAGTGGTCAGTAGTTCCAGGATTTCCGTCCTAGAGAAAACTAGAGGAAATATCTTGTTGAAGGTGTGGGAGCGCAATATATTAGAAAGCAGAGAACAAGCTAAAGAAATGAGAAATTCTTGTGAATAAACTTTTGGCTTGATAAATGAAAGTTTCTCGGATCTCGATAGAGAAAGCAACGTTGGGACACTGGGCCATATTGATATAGCCAAGCACCTGCTCAATATCAAGGAGAACGAGGAAAAAGAGCAGGCTGAAATATCACAGATAATCCAGACTGATATAGTCCAAGTGGATAAATGGTTAATAAAACCTAGTGTATAGTTATGTTCTATCATCACTGAGGATCGACAAGTAGTGGGAAGGCTACCACAGTTAACGAAGGATTATTACACTTTTGAGGCAAACAACCAAGCAAAGCCTTCAAGGTTGATAGCCCAGTTGGTGGAGAGGTGCGTCACTTGCACCAAGCAGGCGAAGGGGTAGGTTTCCAGTACCAAATAATGACAAGTGTCTACCTTCTCTATTTTTAGAACCCAAAGAGTAAAGAAAGGAAGGTGCTTTACCCGGATGAAGGAGGACAAAGACAAATAAGAGAAACGCTTAAATTCCCCATTTTGTAACCAAAAACTCCTGGAATGATTGAGATCTGAATGTTTAGAAGTTTGTATAAATATGCATTTTGAAGTGAAAAAAAAGGCTGGACCTTTCTTGGCCAATTGTAATAGAGACTTTCTTCCTTTTGAAAATTATATAAAAAGCAATCCAAAGATTCCTGATTCCGTGAAGACTGAGTTATGGGTTTTGTTGTCTCTGTTATCTTATATTAAGTTTCATTTCTCATATATTTTTATGATGAATGCTTAGCTACAATTTAGTGAAACTTCTACTGTGGTGACCAACTTTTAGTCCTCTAATCGCTTGCAATTTTTCCTCTATATCGACTATCAGTAGTACAAGACCTGTGAACATTTTAGATCTCTATATTTTATGCTTCGTTAGATTACTTCTTGCCCTTTTCTCCTTCTGTTTACAGGGAGATATTCTCCCTTGATAGGAGCCTCGCATTGTCGACTGCTTAATGTTTTCTCACATTTCATACATGATTCTTTAAAAAGTTAACTTAGTTATGGGAGAAGGCCTTTGGTTTGTTTTCTATCTTTAACATCAGATTTCGAAAGTTCTCTTTTATACAGTTAAAGAAAAAATTGAAGTGGCATTTTAAACCTCGAACTTTCTTTTCATTTTTTGTTCCTCCATGACTGTCCCCTTTGCAAGATAACCCAACATTGAACCCGGCCTATCGGATCAAACCAGCATCACTTTGAAGCTATTTGACACTATACTTAAAACTGCCATCACCCGGGTTGAACTCTAACGTTCATGGGCCACAATTGAACGGGATATAATCATCCAGGAACATTTGGAAGCGAGACAGAGACAACTTAGAAATCATCCTTAGCTTCCTTTTTCCCAAAGGTTGATTTTTCCCCTTTTTATCTTTTACTGACTTTTGGATGCCTAGACCCTGTACTTTTTAGCCTTAAGTACAGACTCTGGAACAACACTCTTAATCCTTCTCAAAGAATAGCTAGGCAAGGAGGGGCATTACATACTACCCCGCTTGGAAAATAAATTTTCCTCGAGTTCTTATGTAGTTACTAAAGGCTCATGTTATAGACATAAGATCATACAATAATATCTTAACCATATATACATACCTCCCCATTTCAATTTGTTAGTTGACCAAGCCTTCAATTCATTTCAACTCCATGTTGTTGTTACCTGTCCGATGCAAATTTCTAACCATATAAGCAACCAATAACAAAACATAGACAAATTTTAGTGCATCCAATTATGTACTTGTCATAACACATAGGTACCCCTTCCCATATACATCATAAGCTAGATTTTATCTACTCATGATAATTTACAATATCCACTTGATTACAAGAGAAACATAAGATAGAAAAACATGACAACATACTACCAAAACCTAGAAGTTAATTTTTCTCACACAAATACATTCCAAGAAAAAATGCATTAAAAAAAAATCCCAAGTGACCATTGTATACATGGACTGGGAAAAATGGTGAAAAAATGATGATAAAAATAGGTAGATTTTAAGGATCATCAACTAGTTTGATGTCATATTTACTAAATTATTTTAGTATGAGTAAATATGATTGGCCATATATGAGAGATAATCATGTAATCAGGTTAAGAGTACTCAATGTTTCAAAAAACCTCTCGGGTATATATATATATATATATATATATAATCACTTGGCTCATGTCAATCGAGATGTAAAACAAAGATTCCATCTACTTAGAAAAAGAAAAGATACATTCTTGAGGCCATCCAACTTCAAAGAAAAAGTACTTAAAATTCATATCAAGTAGGCTCAACAATGTTGTCAATTTCTTATTTGTCGAATAT
>SNQJ01S0187675.1:0-12312 GCA_010110895.2 Picea sitchensis | reverse complement strand
GAATTAATAGTCACTTTTCACTTAAGTGACAAATTTCACCCTTTTGACTTAGGAAAATGTCAAAGTGAAATTAGACATAAAGTATAAGGCACAATGGGTCAAATATTTCCCTCTTGTGGTTAGAGACCCACAACCACAAGGGGTCCACTTCCCTTGGTACACAAATCTCAACAAGTAATGCCATGAATCTCAATGTTTGAGATATCGAATATTCATCATTGAACTATTGAAAATTGCTCTCAAGTATAAGACCTAGTTGTAATGAGAATAATAAAAAGATCATTTTTTTCGAGGTGATTGAGTCCTAGATCTGCCTGAAATTTGAATAAGGGGATCTTTGGTACACCCTAAGTGCATTTGTGATGGTGCATGTTTTTTGGATTCCTGATACTGCTCTCTTTTGTATCTAGTTTTGACCCTACAATTGCAATTTTTTCATTCGATTCATCACAGATGGAGTTCAAGGCAAATTAATGCAATTCAAGCACAAATTAAGGCAATCAGGTACATTTTATCAAACTTTTGCAAAGTGTCTTCAAGTGTTCAAGTTGTCAACCACATCAGTATTCAACGACATCAACATCAATTCAACTTCATAATTAACATCAATTTTGAACAATGTAACTTGCAAATAGTCTTTTTTGTAAGTTTACTTGTGATCAAGTTCAACGGTAACATGCAATAGTTTCGTTGTAATTATGAAATCAAACTTAAGTTGACTTGCATTGAACTTATTGGGTGCATTCTCGATGGAACCCCACACCCAAGAATTTATTGAGACATTGTAATTATGAGTTGGGTGATTGAATTGTATACAAGGCAGAGTTGCAAGACACCCTTTTTTGTTGTCAAATCAATTGTATTGTTTAGGTAATCTCTAGATAATCATTGTGTGAGTGTTTTGAAACATCCAACATTTCGAGTGGACACTCCACACATCATCAGGGACATTGAAGCTTAACAGGTAAGAAATGATAGTTGAGGTTGCATTTAAGAGAGAATTAGGGTGTGTGACCATTGAGGCAAGGATATAGACGTTGCGCTTAATTATTATTAAAATGGGGAAGGCGAGATGATCGTTTGGTGGCAAAAATAGAATTATTGATGATTAGAAGAAAAAAGGAAAAATCTAGATCCAAATTGGAACTAAATGATAAAAATAATAATAAAATGGAATAATGAAAAATGAAAGTTCGGGTTTAGTGCAGAAAAAGTGTAAAGGGGAAAGAAAGGTTGAGAAATTAATCGATACCAACGAAAGAATAATTAGCTTACGTGTTAATTAGAATGGAAAATAAGAAGATAATATTGTTAATTGTTGGGATAGATAGATAAACAAATGAGAAAAGAGATTAATAAGTTTGTAGAAATAGAAAAAGAAGTTGAACAGTAGGAGAAAGAAGATGTGTTAACAATGAAGGTAAAAATGATTAATTATTAACCAAAAGAACGGTAAAAGATCAAAAGTAATTACGGGGGAGGATAATAAAGGGAAGAGGGATGTTGAAACTAAGGCAAGCGATGAAAAAGGGTTAATCATAGAATAACAAGAGGATAAAAAAATAGGGGGAAGAATTGGTGACGAAATCCAAGAGTAAATTACATACGTCATGAGAAAGCAAACGAGGGTGGGGAGGCTTCAGAGAAAAGAGGACGTTTAAGGGAAAGAGTTTGGACAAGAGCAGAGGTAGACATACAAAGCGAAAGGAAAAGAAGCTTAAAGTTCAAGGTGATGGATGGTAGGTTTCCAAGATTGGCTAAGCTTGTATCCATCCTCGCGATTGAAGTTATTGGGATGTTTTTCAATTTCGATGGCTTCTCGAATAAAGCGAGAGGAGTAATGAGGGGCAAAAGCGAGAATTTTGGTTTGGTCAAAGCAAATGAGGTGTTTGGAATCGGAGTGTTCTGTGATAGTTGATTTGGATATCCAGTTATGGGTGGTATCAACTATATGTTCTTTAAGACGGGCTTTGAAGGATCTATCGGTTTGGCCTATGTAGGATTTTCCACAGGAGCAAGGGATTTGGTAAACGCCTGGTCCAAGCATTGGGTCGGATTTGTCTTTGGCGGTCCTAAAAAGTTGTTGCAAGGTTTTAAAAGGTTTGAAAATGGTTTTAATAGTCTTCTTAGCCAAGATTTTCGAGATAACATCGGTGGTGCCTTGGATATAGGGAATGATCACGCTATCTAAGTTTCTTTTGTAGGTGGCACCACATTTAACGATTTTGTGCAAGTTCTTATAAGCTTTACAGGTCCTCATGCATGGAGAAGTTGTTGGACTAGTTTGTACCTTCTACGTGCTTCATGCTTTTCGAGAACATAGTTTCTCAGCTTATCACCAGAAGACTCCATAGCCCAAGGATTCCACCTATCAAGATTCTCTCTATCTCTCTTTCATTAAAATCAAAATATTCTTGGTTACTTTTCTTGCATGCAATAGTTAGATCTACATTCTCATTTTAAATCTTAAGTATTTCAGCTTGCATGCAAGGTCAATCTAGATCTACATTTTTCTTATCATTTACAAATCTTTTGATAGATCTAGTCTAGAAAAGGTCATCTTTTCAAGCATTTTTAAAGCTAAAATTGTCTTAATAAAAGATAGATCTTTCATTCTTTCGTAATAAAGAGTTTTCATCTCTAAATCTAGCTAATCTAAGTGATTCTTGTTCGCTGTCCAAACAGCGAACAAAAGGTAGTTAGAATAGTTAGCTTCTTGCTTAATCTTAGCTAGGTTTATTTGCCTTTTATTCACTCTTTCACTTGGAAAATTTTCACATAAACCTAACATCTTTTTGCAGGCTGTTTTTTGCAGGTTAACGAACAGCCAAGGGGGAAAATCTGCCCAATTTTCGAGGATTTGGAGCATCTGAGACCACCCAAGGCACCTAACCTTCTTCCAAATCTAATTTTTTCGATAAAATTTTGTAAGTTTGTTGACCTTGAACTATAAAGGGCCATCGAACCTTCTTCCAAAAATATTGTAACTCGAAATAAGTGGTGGGATCACCCACTAGGCCTCTCATCCCCCCAGCCCTAGGGGGATTGTCTCTTTTTTTGCAGTGTCTTTTTTATGTGCTTATTTTTCATTCCAACAAGTTAAACTAAACATAAAATAAACCCAAGCACAACCAAACAGTTAGCTTAGTTTCAATTTCTTAAATTAGTTAGTTTAGATTTCAATTTTGCAATTTATTTCAGTTATTTCAATTTAGCAAAGTAACAAACCTTCCCCGTCAAGGCCTTAGTATGCTCTCGGCCATTGCGAGCTTTGCTTGATATGTGGTCCGGTCAAAAAGGGGCCTGAATTGTGTGGAGTAGTTTAATTAGGACGATCGTTTCGCCATTATTGCTCATAGGGACCAATACTCGTGGAATTGCATGTGAGTTCAGGGGATACTTTGAGACTTAGTTTCTCTCCTCGTCGGAAGTCCTGTTGTTTTATTTGTACCCATTTGAGGGATAATTGTTAAAGGGTTAACATTAGTTTAGATTTCCTTTTTACACTTACAATTTTCATGCACAAAGTGGACTTGCAACATCGGTCCACTTCACTGAATTAACCCACTAATTCTACCAGTCATCTTTAACTAATAAAATTTACCAAGAGCATTGCAACACATTTCGCAGTAGCACTTTACTTTTGGCACTGGTCTACATATTCCATTTGCTTTTTATCAATTACTTTCAACTACTCACATTTTGCTTTCAAGTAACATCGTTAATGTTGAAGTACTTTACTTGTTCAATATTTTTCATATAAGCATTTCTTTTATTGTGTCATTATATGTTGCTAGATTAGTTGTGCTTGCTTTTGATGTCATTTAACTCCTAGATTTTTATTGTGCTTAGTTTAATCAAGCCTTAGATTCTTTCATTAGGGACTACCCCCCTTGGCTTCACTAAGAGTTAGCCTAGACGAAGGAGTCGAGTGTGAAGTGACAACTACCCAACTCGGGACTTGCCCCCAAGGCCACACCCAGTGGATTAAAGATTTCTTCCACGTGACCCGAGGTGTGGATTAGGTGGCAACAGGGATCAACAGTCTATAGATGGTAGACTTAAAAAATATGCTAGATGGGAATCAACAGTTTGTCGATGGTAGACTTAAAAAATATGCCATATGGACATCAACAGTCTATAGATGACAAAATTGGACAAAAAATTGATGGTTGGGAAGTTCATTGGCACTATTTCAACATCTAGATTTGGCGATTTTTCAGACAATTCTTCATTGAGGCTCAACTCAGAAGTTTCAGCATGAAGACTTGGAGATGGTACCAATTTATGCGCCTACTTTGTTGGTATGGTATTATTGTTCGGACTTATGATGGGGGGGGAATGTTAGCCTATGACACCCTATACAATCATGAAGTCCTACACCAACTTTGTATATTTCAGATTATGGGTTATAGTTTTTATCGTAAGTGTGTTCTTGATCCTACTTTGCCTCCTCTGATCTTTTATCCTGATGAGGTGTCGATGTGAGAGAAATTGAGGTCGTTTCATTTATGTATTATATATGCGTATCATTGGAATGAATACAATACATGAGATGGTTTGAGTCCTTTTCTGCCGATTTCTTGTCCTGACTTTTGTTCTATTTCTTATCATGTTTAACTCACTTGAAACTGGTGCGAAGTTATTGTCTATTTATAGCGTTAATTCCACTTCTTTAAATTTAATATGATAACAAATTAGTTGTTAGTGTTACCATCTTCTAACTATTATTAGTTTCTTTAAGACGCAACAATTCATTTTACACCTTTTATGACATAGTGATTGTTTTATTGGAAACAGTAAATTCAAGACTTGTTACACTATTAATATTTAATGAAGGTATGCAACTTGTGATCAATTTGTTCTTTATTGTTAGACGATTTTGCCACTTGTCAATTGGGTCTAGCTTAAGCAGTTCAGGAGTGTCATCCTCCCCACCCAAGTTCAAATTTTGCAAGTGACATGTTAACCTCTTAATGAGTATATTATTGTAATAGCCTTAGTCTTGTGTTGACAAATCCTTGAGCTTCAGCGAAATCCAGTTTACCCTAATGCTAACCCCTGGATTTTCTCACTTGTAAATCTTGAGGGTTAGAGGCCAACATGTTCTATTTGGTTTGCATTCAGACAATTTTCATAGAGACAGTTTGGTTTTGATCCAAGGATGGTTCCCATTGAGTTCAAATATAGGATTGGTTAAGTGATGTTTTCTTGCTTTAGAGACAGAGTATGCACTGTTTTTTCAGAAGATTGGTCAAAGATGTCTATCTTTAGCAGTTCTCCTACTTTTCAGGAGACAAAATTCAGAGGTGTGCATGTCAGAGATGATGGTATATTTGAGATCCTTGCGAGATTCTGAATCCGATGAACTACTTTCGAGTAACATGCGAGTAATGTTTTTTTGCAGTACCTTGCATATTTATTTCGACGACATATTTGGACTCTCCACTGAAAATAAAGTCCGATGAGCCTAATTTCATTGACATGCAAGGATTTTCTATTTTTAGCAACATGCCAAGCAGAGTGTCACGTGGCATCCATGTAGAGTTGACACTTGGAAATTTTTGGATTTGACATGTGGCAGTCCTTGGAGATGACACATGGCAACTCAAGATTGTGACAAGTGGCAGCCTCCAAGAGTGACAAATGGAAACACTGGGGCACATGCATGAGATTAGGATGTGATGGCAGGCGCTAGGAGTCAACTAGACATTGGCTTGAGTCATTTGGTCGCATGCATGAGTCATTTGGTGTGCA
The DNA here is from genome assembly GCA_010110895.2 of Picea sitchensis. Classification (NCBI taxonomy): domain Eukaryota; kingdom Viridiplantae; phylum Streptophyta; class Pinopsida; order Pinales; family Pinaceae; genus Picea; species Picea sitchensis. Next base: position 6,555 of record SNQJ01S0187675.1, on the reverse strand, counting down.
TTGGGGACGCATGCATCAGTTTAGGAGTGAGTTGGCACATGGAGGAGTTTACGAGGTGTATGCATTGAGTTAACTAAAGCGACACTCCCTCTCTCTCTCACTTAGTCACCAGTTGAACTATGCCTTGTCGAACTTCATATGTAGAAAGTAGAATTTCATATCACGTTCAAAGTTCAACAGCCCTGATAATTTTCAAGATTTTAGAATTGTAAGGATTGTAGCATTTCCACTAGATTCTACCATGTATGAGGACATGTTCATATCCGAATTAGAGTTCAACAAACTTAATATTTTTGGGGATTTTAGGATTGGCAAGATTATAGCATTTCCACTAGATTTTACCATGTATGAGGGTATGGGATTAGCATTAGTCAAGACCACCAATGGGATTTTGCATCATGTAATCACCTATGAAGCTAATATAGACATGGATCTCCTTCTAAAATGTCATTTATGTATATCATTCTTATTTTCTTGCAAGATAATGTCTTATTTAAAAAAAAATATCTATATATTTTTATTTTTCATACACTGCATTTCTCCTACGTACCCATTTTGGGGGGGTCACGTTTCCAGCGATTCCCATTTCAGAAACTTGGACATTTCTGCGTTTCATGCAACTCAGATGATAACCTAAAGTAATAATGTGACTTTATTACAAATGCAAGCCTTATATCCTAACACCCACTCTTAATGCTTACAGTGCTAAAAGAAAGAACATACTAACTAAAGATAAAACATGCTAACTGAAAACTAAAACATCATAACCAAACATTCTTCAAAATCTTCTTCTTTGGAAACCAGTTCTTGGACCAAGTATAGCTCCATCAAACTGCCTCACAACCCTCATATAGGTGTAGCTCCCGAGTTGAATTGTCGAATTCCTAGACTCCAACTCTCTGAGCTACGGAACTACGAATCTCCTGAATTATTGGACAGCCATCCATATTGAGCTACATCCACAGTCCTCCATCTAGGTGTCTCATGAATCTTGTAACAGTATAATTCCAAAGATTCACAAACTCCCAATCTATTTGGGCAGCCGTTAATGCTTAGCTATATATACATTACATCCCTTCATGTCTTCAAAGTGCAGACTTCTTAAAAAGCACGAAATGCCATTTCTTCAAGAGGTTCATCACCATTGTTTGCATCTGGTAGATCTTCAACAACGGCTACATTAGGTACATGTGGTTTGTCCTTGAGCTTTCCCTTGAGAACATCATTGGCCCAAAATCTACAGTTTCAGGCTGTGTGACCCATTTTCTAGCAATATTTCTAGCAATAATAGCATTCCACCTCCCCCTTGTCTTTAGCTTATCTACACGATTGTATCTTGAACATAATACAGTCTCAGGTTGAAGGATCATCTTCTGTATCACCTGCAATGGTTCTTTGTTCTTTAGTTAAGAGAGTAGCAATCATGTCTTCCAAAGTTTGTGAAGACATTTGACTACAAGTAAAAATAACATTGTTGTATTTAGAAGGCAGATTGTTTAACAAGATGGCTTTACCATCCTCTTCCTCCACCATAGCTTTGACTTCTACTAGTTGTCTAATGAGAGATCTCAAATTGCTTATGTGGTTAGACATAGTGACTTTGACAGACATTTTGTATCTAAAGAATTGTAGCTTCACTGAAAATTTTGCATTCACCGTTTTTACTCCAAACAACATATTCAAATTATCCCATATTTCCTTGGATGCTTTTTTCCAAATCTACATGATGCAACTCTAACGCTGAGACAGCAAGGCCAATGATGGCTTTGGCTTTATCATCTTTGCTCTACCATCCCAACAATTTATTTTGATATGTAGGTGATTGCTCAATCACTTTTACTAGTCCCTACAGGTTCTTGTTCACTGGTTGCCTCTGGATTTTCACTTTCCAAGTATGGAAATTGAAACTAGAATATTTTTCTAATGGTATATCCATGCTTCCTAACAGAGAGGTTTGAAACTACACAATTATCTCTTTGGACTATTTATGGGGTCACAGAATTTGGTTTTCAATGGAAATATTATCAAAAAACTTCTCTGTTTGTACTATGCCCCCTCTGAAACTGTTGGAAATTAAATGAAACAACTGAAAATTTCATAATATTACCTATAAAAGCTGTGTCTCTTTGGATTCAGATCTATGTGTTCTTTGTAAAACATTTCTAAGAGTGTTGGGTTGATGTTCTCGACTATTACTCCGAACAAATCGATAGGCAAATACCTCTGCAATTACCTATACGACAATCTGTACAACGAGTTGGCTGGATTTTTAAAAATGTACAGTAGAATGTACTGTGATTGATGGCGAACGTGAGACTGGCGATGGGTTGTACGATTGATGCAGGCTTACCGTACGGTGACCATTGTAAGAATTTAGTACGACGGCTCCTTCACATTCACATCCAAATCTTTTCCCTTGGAGGCTAACCTCAAAAATGGCGACTGCATTAAAAAATGGTGGCTCCTCTTTACACATCCATGCACTCAAACGCAAAATTAGTGGCACCTAAGGAACGAACCGCAGCTAGAAAGTCATATCGAGCGACTGCATTAAAAAATGGTGGCTCCTCCTTACACATCCATGCACTCAAACGCAAAATTAGTGGCACCTACGGAACGAACCGCAGCTAGAAAGTGACATCGAGCTCTCTGATACCATGTTACATAAACAAATTAGATCACATATTTAATGTCGAAACCAAGATAGAGTAATATCCTATGTTGCAAGAGTTTCCGGAGCATGGATACGAGTGTGTTTCTAATGCCTTAAAAGTTTTGCCCAAATTTATAGGAAACCGAAAGTTAGGAGCAACAATAATAAATAATTAAAAACTAAACATAATTATAATGAATTTTATATTTATAAATATACATATATAACTTCAATAAATTTATTTTCAATTATTGAATTTTTTAAATAGATAAAATAACTTTTATAGAATACTAAAAATATTAATTTTACCCATACAATTTTACAAATATATAAACCATAAAAGAAAAACGGCAAGGGTCCTCAAAACATCGCCTCAGAAACCTCGGCAAACATTAAAAAATACATAATTTATTCATTTATTTTCAAAATTTTAAACAGTTTTCAATATATAAAGCAACAACATCATATAAACACATAGGCACATAAATATGGAGAAATAACTGATATATATATGATATAGTGGATTGCAAATAAAAACCAATACATCAAAGTCATCACTGGAACTTTGAAACCAATACAAAATGACATCAATGATCACATATATAAATGTATATGTCCCAAAACTAGCAACTAGCTATATGATATCAAATTATCAATGCCATCTCCCCCTTTTACGGGAAACAATCAAGGGTTGTTTGCCAGGTGTAATGTCCCCCACCTCTTGATGAAGAGGGTTGGAGAGACTCAGTGGTCTAGTCATCCCCACTAGACTATAGTCTCATGCACTATGGGGAGAAAGTCAGCTAAGCTCAACGTTCTAATATTAAGTTGACTTTGAAAAGAAAAGGTAACTCGGTGAAAGAATAGAACACATGAGGGTAAACTAGGAGTTAACCCTAGGGGTTAACTAACTCAACAGAGAAACAGAATTGAGGTATAAAGGAAAGGAAGGGCGCACTTCTCACTCACCTTTAGATTATTATTGCATTTTTCTTTTGGGCTCTAGAGCACAACAGTGTTGAGGGTTTTGAGAATACAAACCCTAGAGGACAACTCGGTGGTGAAAGCTCCCACCTCACTTGTTCCAAGCTTGGTCTCGGGGATGCAATACTCCACCCACACCATTCTACAGCAGCTACAGGTACCATCAACCATCCAGGGCAGAAGCAGGACATAACCTTGGGGGATTTCAGCAAGAGGGTGCACCATTGAGAGAAGGAAGATTCGATCCAAGAGTTTGGGAAGGCTATTGGACTTTTGGACACGTGGGTTTTCTCTACAGGGCCTCAACCATCATCTCTAGTGGTATTTGGAGAGAGATTTGCTTGCCATTTGATTTTCTGGAGCTTGGTAAGAGTTGGAGAAGAAGGAGGGCGCACTGGGAAATAGATCTAGTCAGTTTGGAGGGGCAAATCTTCATATCTCAGCCTGAGACTTTGCCAGGGGGTTTACCTTGCCCCGATTTATCATTCCACAAAGTTTCAGAGTATTTGGAGGTCTCCATCATCAGGGACGAATTTCGGGTTTTTGCAGTCTTCAGGAGGGCGCAGTCCAGTTTAGGGTTTTAGTCTTTTGAGGAGCATATCTTGGTATTTCAGCTTGAGACTTCAGGAGGAGGGTTTCATTGTCTCGATCTATCATTCCACAAAGTTTTAGGGTATTTGGAGGGTTCTAGCAGTAGGGTCGAATTATTGGACTTCTACAGCCGGCCAGGAGAGCACAGCTTCAACCAGGGGGGTTTGGACTTTAGCCTTGGCAAGAAAGAAGTTAATCTTGTATTGTACTTCAGCTTGTATCTAGCCTTGGAGGATTATATCTTCATTCTTGAGCATTTTGTAGCAACTCTTATTCCAGTTAGAGACTTTACTTGTTATTCTTCCAGATCTGCAGTTCTATTGTACCAGGTTCTTATATTATCTAAATAAAGGTCAGATCTGTGTTGTTTGGTTCCATCACTGGTATTCCTTGTATCTGTCGTACTTCTTTGTGTTGTATCTTCAGATCTATGTTTATGTGCCTTGATAATCAAACAAACAAACCCTAAGACGAAACTTCATGAGAATACCTACATACACACATCAAATCAATAGTTATCAGTGAACAGTTAGTGTTTCCAACGAAAAAATGGCTTGGGAACATTACACCAAGCCTTGAACTAGAGGCAGAAGGTCCTAGTCGTGCATCAATGCTGGATGGAGGACTAGCTACTCCAATATGAGTAGAAAGTGGTGTTTCACTTTCAACTAGCTCATCATCCTCCATGGTGTATGGATGAAGCTCCTCCTCCTCCTCCTCATGTTGTTTTTGTTGTTGTTGCTGTTGCTCCTGGTCCCTGTTAATATTATGGTAGCTGCGGGAGGTATTTACCTCCACGTGTGAACCTGACGAGAATAGAAGACTCCGGGAAGCAAGAGAAACCCTAATAAGTTGGCTAATAACCCATGTTTTGGTAGCTATGGTAGGTATTAACCTCAATGTGTAACCTTTTACTAGAATAGATTTTTTTGGAAGCAAGAGAAACCCTATCAAGTTGGCTAATAACCCAGAAGTCTTGTCGGCTCAAGATACTTATATTAGGTTATTAGCCTCCAAGAGAAGAAGTTTCCACTGCAAATAATAATAATATACTCCAATGCATTAATATATCTAGAAGGAGAAGTCGCCCCAACAAAACTGGCAAGTAAATCCCAAGATAAATGTCAGGCACCAGCTCTTCATTTGATAGCATCCTATGACAACAAGTGGAAAGACGCAGTGGAGGAGAGTCAGTGCTTGCCGTACTAGCGCTTCAATGTTGGCTTGGACTATCTCTTGGCTAGGGTTTGACTATCTCGATTAGGCTATTGTTGGTGCGCTATCCTTGAGGAAGATGCACTACACCTTGCTTCCATTATCAGGTTTGCTCCTGAGGAATTCTCACCAAGGTTTAATGTGCTCGGGGGTGGCTTAGGCCCATGGTTGGGTGACGCAGGGTATCGCCAATGGTAAAACGAGCACACAATCTTCTTATGCATTCTAACAAAGTTATGGGCCCACACCTCCTTCATTCACCTGGGCTGAAACATATCGCTAGGATATTGAACTCGCTTAACCGTCATGCTAGGTTACTAGCGGCAACCTCAAGACACCGGCCACTAGGGTTACTAAAGTGGCGCTAGTAAACATCTAAACCTCTGTTGAAGCTAATTCATGAAGAGATTGACCTAATCTCCGGACAGATCAGTGCGCCCTAGCCTAGCGCATCTCCTAGCACTCTCAGAAGGCCAAAACGTGAAGTTTGAATTTCTAGTCAAATCTAGGGTTTGACCAAGTCAAGCAAGCCATGACTAACTCTATGAAGTTTGAGAACAAGCTAGATGGAGCCTCTAACTTCAAAGCATGGAAGACAAGGATTGACCTCATCCTTGCCAAGAATAAAGTACTGGATATCGTGAAAGGAAAGATCGTGAGGCCAAAGTTTGAAGAAGGAGAAGAGAAGGAATCGCAGAACATTGCAGCTATGGAGAAGTTCAAAGATGTTGACATCAATGCGATGAGTATCATAGTGGATTCCATAAAAGACCACTTGATACCCTACATCTCCCATCTTGACTCATCGAAGAAGATGTATGATGCCCTAACAAATATCTTCTCAGTTAGAAACATTAGACAAGTTATGAGTCTGAAGAATGAGCTCCGTGACATGCAGATGAATGATGACGACAACATAAAATCCTACTTTGTAAGGATCTCCCAGCTAAGAGATCAACTACTAGCTATTGAAGAGATCGCTACAGAAAAGGAATTGGTGAACATAGTACTCAATGGTCTTCCCAAGACATGGGATACATTTGCCGCAAGCATGAATACAAGGAAGGAGTACCTGACATTTGAAGAACTTTGGACTTGTTGTGCTCAAGAAG
>SNQJ01S0187674.1:7614-18440 GCA_010110895.2 Picea sitchensis | reverse complement strand
TTTTATGTAAGTAATCTCGAAGTCATACTCGCTAAGCAATTCTGACCAACGTCATTGGCACGCGTTCAGGTTGCTTTGTGTAAAGATGTGTTGTAGTCCACAATGGTCAGTCTTTAGTTTACTTTTTTGTCCGACAAGGTAGTGTCTCCAAACCTTCAAGGCATATACTATGGCTAACAACTCCAAATCATGTGTCACATAGTTCTCCTCATTCCTTCTTAGTTACCTTGATATGTAAGCGATCACTCATATGTCTTGCATCAAGACTCCGCCTAACCCTTCCTTGGATGCGTCGATGCATACCAAGAAGTTTGCATCAATGTCAGGGACCTTTAGTATCGGTGCCATTGTCAACAACTCCTTGAGCCTCCTAAAAGCTTCCGCGCATTTCTCGGAACCAAATTCTTTCTCTTCTTTTGCAATTCCGTGATCAGATTTGCTATCTTTGAAAATCCCTCGATGAATCGTCAATAGTATCCTGCCAAACCCATGAAGCTACGCACTTACGGGACATTCGTCAGCGCAGGCCATTCCATAATAGCCCCGACATTTGTTGGATCCACATCGATACCTTCTTCGGAGATGACATGCCCTAAGTAGTGAATCTTCAATTGATAAAATGAGCATTTGGAAAACTTCCCAAACAATTTGTGCTCCCACAAACATTGTAGTACCAAGAGCAAGTGCTCATCATGCTCCTTTTCCATTCGAGAGTAAATCAAAATATAGTCAATGAATACTTGGATGAACTTGTCCAAGTACTTGCGAAACACCCTGTTCATCAAACTCATGAATACCCTTGGGGCGTTCCTCAATCCAAATGGTAAAACAGTAAACTTGTAATGTCCAAACCTCATCTTAAAGGCAATATTAGGGATATCATCCTCCTTGATCCATAATTGATGATACCCTAATCACAAATCGATCTTTGATAACATCGTCACACCCTTCATCTGATCGAACAGATCATCAATCCTCGGAAACAAATATTGATTCTTGATCGTGGCCTTGTTCAATTGATGGTAGTCAATGCAGAGCCTCCATGACCCATCCTTATTTCGTATGAATATAACAGGTGCACCCCAGGGTGACACACTTGGACGTATCAGTCCCAAGTCCAGCAATTATTTCAGTTGCATTCTCAACTCCTGTAACTCCGAGGTTGACATCCGATAAGGCATTCTCGCTATCGGTTCAGTCCCTAGTTTTAGGTCTATGGTAAAATCCAATTTTCTCTACAACGACATCCCAGGTAACTCCTCTAGAAATATGTCTGCAAACTCTCTCACCACAGGAAGGTGTTCTAGACCTTCTGCTACTCCCTTCTCTTTGAATGCAAGGATCACATAAAGCTTACATCCCTTGCACATGCTCTTCCGAAGATGAAAGGAAGAGATGAACCTTAGGGAAACTCCCTGGTTCCATCCTAAAATCATGCGTCTCTATCCCTCATCATCAACCAAGCTCAACCGTTTCATCTTACAGTTGAGTATCGCCTCATGCGATTCCAACCAATCCATACTGATCACGGTGTCATAATATCCTAAGATTGTGACCTATAGGTTGGCCCTGGTGACAAACTCCCCCAGGTTAAGGATACAACCCACAACCTTTCCTTCAACCTTTTGTTTGGATCCTGAAGCCATCTGTATGAAGCTAAACTCATCCTGTTCGACTGTATTTACCTTAATCTTTTTTAGTGCTACACCAGAAATGAAACTCTCAGTAGCATCAGGATCTATCAAAATACTAAGGGTCTGGTCAGTGACGGTACCTGTTGTCTCGAGCACAGTCGACTAGTGCTCTGCCTGGCGGTTATTCACTGCTGCATGAATTTGATGGGCCTTTCCCAAATCTCCCATGGTAGTGGGTCCGGCTAATACAGATGCTCTAGTCCTCTCCACAGGGCAGTTGCATTGGTAGTGTGGCTCCCCACACATCCAACACCCCTTATTTCGTGCAGTAGTCCTGGTACCCGAAGTAGAAGATGGTGGCCCACCAGCCTGGAATCCTGGTCTATTCTACTGAACAAGCCTAAATTGTTGTTGTTGCGATCGACGTTGATGCTGATGATGTGATCCCTGAAAAGGTGTTCGTTGTTGAGGCGTCAGTCGCCAAGGGGTAGCGAAAGTGGATCCCCTCTGGAAGCCACAATATCCTGGCATATGTATGGCTGGTGTCTGATGCTGCTGTGCACTCGATGAAACCTTCCCTATTGGTCTCACTGGATTCTTTCTCTGACCCCCACTAATAAGATCCTCCTCTACTATGAGGGCCTTATAGACGGCATCATGCAAGGTTTGAGGCATCAAAATCCTAACCTCTGCACATATGCTTCCATTAAGTCCAAACATGAACCTGTTGACCTTGAGTTTCTCAGTGTTAAGATGCGGAGCATACCAGAGCAATTCCATAAAACGGGCCTTGTACGCGGGCACTGTACGGCCACCCTGTCGTAAGGCATTGAACTCATTGAGATAACACTCAATGAATTCCTCTAATAGGTACCTCTCTCGGAATCGTTCCTCGAATAGTTTCCATGACATGTCTTCGATGACCATGTTCAGTTGCGGTAGGAGCATCTTCCACCATAGAAGAGTGCTCCCCTTCAGTTGAAATATCGCCATGCGGACCTTCATGTTAGAGGTATAGTCGCGAAGTGAAAATCACATCGCCATATTCTCCAACCTCGGCAGCTGTGTCATCCGGAGCACCAAAGAACTCGGGAAATTTGACCTTCTCGAGTTCATGGTGAATGCTACCAGTACTGACCGAAGCACGTGGTGGACCCTCAGGGGGTGTCGGCACTCTGGCCTCATCTCTGTCCAAACGGATGATCAGTGCCTTAAACATGTGCTGAAAATATCTAATCATTCCGACCACACCACCAACTGCTATCTTCTCCTGCCCGACAACTTGTTCCTCTCCCTGGGGGTTAGACCCCTCAGACATGGATGATACTGGAGGCATCATGCCTCCTCCTATAGCACCTCTTCATCTACCTCTACGACATCCTCTAACCATGATTACCTACATGAGTACAAGTCAACTTATATAGCAACATTATAATCAATCATATCAACAAAAGTCGTAGTGATCCCAAGTAGTGAGTTGAACCCGCTCCTATACCATATGTAATGACCCCTTCATTACGACTACAAGTGAAGAAGAAGTGAAAAAGTTTTTTTTTTTTTTTAAGGGTTAATAGGCAAGAAGGAAACCACGACAGCAGTTTGACCACACCACGGACGACGAATAGAAGCACACAACCCAGGAAATAGACAACTACGACTCCATGCATAGGCACAAAGGCAACTGGCCAAAACATGCACAGAATAACAAGGAGGAATGAATACCTTCCCGACACAAACACGACCACGCCTAAAAGCTAAGAGACAACCTCCCCATCTTGACACAACGGCCTAGATGAACAAGACGAGAACCTCAAGGCACGCGAACCCAATGCCTAAAGGCATTCAACCATGCGCCCCAAGCAACTTGCAACGCCTGACAACACTCACATAGAACGCACCGACTCTAGCCAAGATCTCGTTCGCCTCTATCCCACATGGCGCACTATGATCCCCACATCAGGAATCATGGTGTTCCCAGGTGATGGATGTGTCAACACCTTGGCGCAAACACAATCTATCTGAACCAAGGACTCTAGAAAAATCTGACCCACTAGGAGTCGAATACTGACTGGGAGACTATACCTACACCCCACACAAAAGGTCGAAGAGACACAAGAGGATGAAGACAAGGGGTGACGCCAACCCACATGACTTCGTCCCCAATCCCACCAATCACCTAGTCTAACTGGTCCATGATTACATTCTATTTTAACATGCGTTTCATTATAATGGGGCACGTTAAGTTACAATTAGTCAATAATGCACCCGCTAAATAAGTGTTAATACAATTAATCTTGCAAATCTAAGTAGTCAATACTAAAACTATAATTATAAATTCCCTCTAACCTCAATTATAATTCAATTTAGCGAGTCTAAAATTTGCAATCCAGTCCTGACTCACCAATCAAATTTTAATCATCAACACAACCTAAATGATCAATTCTATATTCAGCCAAAATCTCCATCCAACTAGACATTAACTTAATAACAATAGTAACAATCTTAATGTAGAATGCTACCATTAATACAATTAATATATAAAATAACAAGGCATCTAACATGACAATTTAACCTAACAATTAATATATCAATAACGACATTACTACATCAAGGTAGAAGGCAACAACTAAGAATTTATTAACTCAATAAATCACCACAATAACAAGGCATCTAACATGACAATTAACCTAACAATTAATATAGCAAAAACAACATTAACTACATCAAGGCATAAAGCAACAACTATGCATTTACTAACTCAATAAATTACCACATGCATTTATCTTTACTCACTCTACCAAAATGACAGTTGTCTACAACATTAAAAGAATTGGATAAGAAGTGTAAATTCCATAAATATTTATACATTCAACAAGAGACTAAGGCCATGCACCTAATTAGATTTACTGCCTTACGCCTTCAATAAGATTCACTGCTGGGTAAAGGTAAAAAAAATCAGGGCATAAACGCCGAAGCATTAGTTGGCCGCATAGAACTAATGTCATTTACAGGTTAAAAGGAACAATCAGAAAATTAGGCAACTCGTGGCCTTTTAATCAATAAGAAGGAATTTGCTGACCATTCACAGTGTTGTAGCAATTGTTCTGGTAGTTAATAAGGCAAATAATAAATCATTTAATATTGCAATTAACAAGGCAATTAACCATGGCAATTGTTCTGGCAAATAATAAGGCAATTAATATAGCATTTAACATCGCAATTAACATGGCTATTAACTATAGCAATTGTTCTGGCAAATAATAAGGCAATCACGTGCCCCTTTCTAGAAAACTCATTCAACATTTAAATGCCAATTCGTGGGAAATTACAACAACTCAGTCAATCTATTAGAGAAAATTCGTGGGCATTTTAAACAACAACTCAGTCAATCTATTAGAGCAATTTCGTGGGTGTTTTAAGCAGCAACTCAGTCAGTCTATTAGAGAAAATTTGTGGGTGTATTAAACAACAACTTAGTCAATCAATTAGAGAAATTTCGTGGGCGTTTTAAGCAGCAACTTAGTCAATCTATTAGAGAAAATTCGTGGGCGTATTAAACAGAAACTCATTCAATCAATTAGAGCAATTTCATGGGCATTTTAAGAAGCAACTCAGTCAATCTATTAGAGAAAATTCGTGGGCATTTTAAACAACAACTCAGTCAATATATTAGAGCAATTTCGTCGGCATTTAAAACAACAATCTCAGTCTCATTCAAAATCAAAATCATGGGTATTTAAAACAACAATCTCAATCTCAATTTAAAGGCAAAATCGTGGGCATTTAAAATAGTGATTCAATCAACTTTCAAAGGGCAAAAACGTGGGTAAATACAGCTAGCTCAGGCAGTCGATTAGAGAAAATTTGTGGGCGTTTTTAACAGTAACTTAGTCACGATTTCCAATCAAGAGTGTGGTCAAGGACGCCCAGAAGGACATTCATGTCGCAGTCATTATTTAAGGGTAAAACGCTGAGCAAATGCACCAGACTGGAGCCAAATTGCAGTCAATAATTAAAAGGTAAAACGTTGGGCAAATGCACCAGGGTAAAAAAAACAAAACAACGCAGAGAGGGATGAATAAACCAAGGTTTCCCTTTTCACTGCCAGGATGTCAATGCCAACACATACAGAAAAACAAAAACGTTTTGTATTTATTACCAGGGTACCAAATGTAAAATGCAGACAGAGAAATAACACAAATCGTTTATCCAATTCTAGTGTACCAAATAGAATAACACAAACTTAGAAATTAAATTGTTTTTCCATTTTCAGGATGCCAACATAAAAACACAGATTGAAATTAAATCTTTTTACATTTCCAATATAAAGACGCAGTCTGAAATTAAATCTTTTACATTTTCAGGATGTCATTATAAAAACACAGATTGAAGTTAAATCCTTTTTACATTCCGGGATACCAATATAAAAATGCTAACAACAGTAAGAGAACGCCCGGGGTCCATTGGGATAAATCATTGAAAGGATCGTAGGGATTCTATCAGTCAAGGCACAGGAAAAGAAACAACAAGGAAGTAAGATAATCCTTATTTCTTTAATTCATTAATTACCCTTATTTCCCTCACCCACTTAGAGTCACTCCTAGAATCGCTCCTAGGTGTCCCCAAATTCCCTTATAGGTTTTAATGACTTTCCCCATTATTAATTTGCTAGATCAGTTTAGAATTAGAATGTTCTTAAATGGTAGNCCCCAAATTCTCTTACAGGTTTTAATGACTTTCCCCATTATTAATTTGCTAGATCAGTTTAGAATTAGAAAGTTCTTAAATGGTAGATACCTTACTAAGTTTGACTTTGTGCTTTTTCCCTTGTGTTTCCTTTTTCTTTTTATGTTTCCCTATTTTCCTACTTTTCTAATTATTTTAGATTTCCCTCTTTTCCTAGTTTCCTAATATTTTAGATTTTCCTCTTTCCCCTTTTCATTTAGAACTCAATTTAGTAGGTGAAGAAATTAACTTTTTCCCTTTTCAATTAATAAGCTTTAAATTATCCTAATATAATAAAACAATTATTTATTATATATATATATATTAAAGGATAGAGAAAATTTTGCCACTAGTATAATTTAGATCTAGACTTTAATTTTTGTGTTGGGCGACATTTTATTAGGGAATTTGTTTTAAAAAAATTCTTATCACGTTATTCATCCTAAGGCCATATAGGTTCATTTATTTATCATTAACAATGCGATGTGTCCTTCAGGATGCACTAGGTGCTCCAAGGGTGCCACTCACCTCATCTATTTCCCTTGTGCGACGTGCCCTTCAGGACGCACTATGTGCTCCAAGGGTTCCACTCACCTCTTTCCATTTTTATTACACGATGTACCCTTCAGGATGCACCATGTGTTCCAAGGGTGCCACTCACCTCTTGACTGACTTGGTAGACATCAAAAACCCTTGGAGTCAATACCCCGCCAGGTGAACTTGTGGGAGACTAAGGGCCTCTAAGGAATAAGGACCCCGCCTTATTGTGTGCCCCTTAGAATCATTGTGAGTGACTGGCGTAGTCTTCCCTCACAACATCATGGGTCCTCTCAAACTAGGTAAAAGTTAACCTACAATTTGAGCCATGGCGGGAGTGCTAGTAGGTTGTGGCAGGGTTGTTGTCCACAGCTCTCCCTCAACATCTTTGGTAGTCGTGCATGACCCCTCTACTCCACATGTGAGTCTAGTCGGAAAGCTATCGTCAACCTACATCATCAACGAATCATGTCAGAAATATATCCATAATCATATCATCTAATCAGATGCATTAATATCACAAAAAAATCAAACCCCAATGGTTCACTCCTTGACCCAATCTGGAGTCCAAGGGGTTCCATCGATGCCTCTGCATCCTCAAGGTCCAAAATCCTACACACTTAGTAAAATCGATTCAATATCACATGTCTATGTCAATGCAGTAAAACAACATGTGATCAACCCATAACGCCTCATAATAAAAATCATTGTTTTAATAGCATAATAATCTGGATCACTTGCGAGCAAGTGTCATAAAAAATATAAGTTTTCTCAGTGTGCAAGAGAGGGATGTTACATACACCCCCTCTTGGTCTAAAATTCATCGCAAAGTTTCATAGTATAAGTTCCAAAATAATGTGTATCACAGTATCATAAGTCTATCTATCAAACAAAAATGGAAACTGTTGGCGCATATCGTATGCGTCCTCCCATGTCACCGAGTGCGGACTATAGTTGTCCCACTGGACCTTAACCTGATCTACTGTTTGGCGTCGTAGCTGTCGAACTCGATGATCCAGGATGTGGATTGGCTTAGTTGTGAGCACCCCCTCCTCTTATACCTACAAGGAACTCATGTCAATAACATGTGTAGGATCATTAATATAATGTCTCAAAATAGATACTTGAAAAACATCGTGCATACGCCTCAAAGAATCGGGCAAGGCTAGTCGATAGGCCACGGGCCCCTTTCTCTCCACAATCTCAAAAGGTCCCACAAACCTAGGAGAGATTTTATCTCCCTTTCCAAACTTGATCGAGCTCTTATGCAGTTTAACCCACAAGAAGACTCGATCGTCAACCTCGTAACTATGGTCGACATGGTGTGCATCGGCATAACTCTTCTGTCGATCCTGCGCTTCTTTAATTGCTTTTTGTCCCACCAGGACCCTATCCTCAAGACAATTCCAACTCAAAGGCATCCGACATGGTCGCCCATAAAGAAAATCAAAAGGAGGCGTCATCTTAATGGTGCTTTGGTAACTATTTCTATAAGCGAACTTCACCAGTGGCAAGAATTCTTCCCAACACTTTTGTCGGTCCATCACGTACATGCACAACATGTCCTCCAAGGTCTGGTTTGTTTGTTCGACTTACTTGTCAGTCTCTAGGTGATACACAGTACTGAAGTTAAGTTGGGTTCCCAAGGCCTCTTGAAAACTCGTCCAAAATAGTCCAGTAAACATCGATCCTCGATCGGATATAATCCTCTTAGGCACACCATACAACCTCACAATCTCACTGATGAAAACTCTAGCTATGTCAGGTGCCTAATACATCGTACACATAGGAATAAAGTGAGCACTCTTTGTCAGAGTGTCTACTACTACAAAAATCGATTCATGTCTCATTGCCGTCAGTGGCAATCCAACAATACAATCCATTGAAATAATCTCCCATTTCGATTCTGGAATAGCGTGTGGCTGTAGTAATTATGTTGGATGTCTATGTTTAGCCTTTACCTGCTGACATTCTAGACATTGGGCCACATAGTTGACTATATCTACCTTCATTTCCTTCCAGAATAATAAGGATTTAAGGTCTGCCCTCATCTTCGTGACTCCTGGGTGAGCCATGTACACTGGTCTATGAGCCTAGTTTAGGATCAAACTCCTCAACTCGTCGTTCGGTGGTACGCAAATCTGATTTTTAAACCTCAATAATCCATCAAAGTCAAATGTAAATCCTTCAAATATTGGTACCATCATTGTGTTTTTTCTGATAAAACCTGTTAGCGTCAAAAGTAACTCCTGGATTGCTTGCGGGAGCAGAGCCTGACACCCATCAATTTAATGTCACGATTTGTTTATAAAGGGATGATCATATGGAGGCAAACTCAGGACAACATCATTTCAAATCTGAAGCTAGGCTAGGTATGCATGAAAGAGTGAGGTCTAGATAAGCTTCAAACAGTGAGTTGTAATAAGGGTGAGTAGGGGGAAGACTTGCATGAGGTGAGTGCGAAGGTCTGTCATAAACATCAGGTTTGTAACAGACTGGAGAAGAAGAAAGCATACGAACGCAAGATCCTTTTACATTCGAACACAGAAGACCAGAGAATACAGTAATGTCACAACAAATCCTTTATCATAACATAACTGCAATAATCCACGCGAATCATTCGATCATGAACTCTTTTATATGAGACGAAAACATAGATGGAAAAAGGAGAACTGTTTGTCATAAAACAAGAAGTCTCAAACACAGATGCACAACCCAGAGAACTAAAATGGTTGTTAAAATTCTACAGTTGGGAGCTTCGCTCTACCATCGATAGATACAAAAATGGCGAAAACGCCTTCATATACTCAAAACAGCAACAACAACAAAACCGATACGTTGCATTAAACACATTGCGTCTGCATGGCTTCTGACAGTTAACACCTGCAATCTCTGAATGATCGTGCAACTTCGGCGGACGCAATCGATCTTCTGACATTTTCATCGGTGAATCGACGTGCCTTTAATTCATTGCCGGACTTTCCCATTATGGCGGAGATGATGTCTAACCACCACCAATCGCTTCAATAACTGCTTTCTTGGGATTGCGGATGGTCCGGCCAACTCGGCACCTTGGGGACGTGGACGGTCCTTCGTGCTGCCACTTGGATTAGCCGAACCACCTGATGAATGGATGTGGAGGCCAGCGTGAAAAATGGGGTGCACAGCGGGAGTAGTGGCGCCAAAGCTATGAGGGCGAGGCCTGAAGAGATGAGGGGGCGAGAGAGGTTATAGGGGAGACACGTGGAAAACAGGGATAAGCGGAGGAGGCAGGAGAGTAGACGTGATGGATGCATTTTAGTGGGAGGCTGACGTGGAGGGAACGGGACACGTGGCAGGTGGTGAGTGGACGATGAGATGGGGAAAGGACCACCTAGGCCAAAGAGTGGAGGAGGACAGATGACACACGGCGGCAAGGGAAAGGTGGTTCTGGAAGATGACATGACGGGAGAAGGGCCCACGCTGGCTAAACACAGAGCAGCTGAGAAGGACGAGATTGTCCAAGCGTCGTTGATCTGGGCGCGCTGATCTTGGCCGTCGGAAAGCTGTGCGCCCAATTCTGGACCCCCCCCCTCTCCGCTTAAAGGTAGAAAGGCAGGGAGGGTCTGGAATTGCCTTCATCACCGTTGATCCGGGTGTTCTGATCACGACCATTGAAGAGATGCGCCCCTGATTCCGGACCCTCCCCCCCTCCGCTTAAAGGTAGAAAGGCGGGGGGGGTCCGGAATCTCGTATGCACCGTTGATCCAGGCGCGCGAATCGCTGTCGCTCGGACTTGCTTGTCACTTACCACGAGCGCATTAGCATTCAAAAATTAGGACAAGTGGGTTTTTAACCCATACTTTCACATTTTTCCCCATTACTAGAAATATCGCCAACATTTGGCTCCATGGGGGATAGAGTCGTCCCTGTGATGCTCTAAGAACACTT
>SNQJ01S0187673.1:14842-27437 GCA_010110895.2 Picea sitchensis | reverse complement strand
TACATGTCCTTAAGGCTATCAAAGCCTAATGTCTTCACGTGAAACTACTACAGAATCAAACATTTCCTGCTCAATGCATCAACAACCTTGTTAGAATTTCCATAAATGTGATTTATAACAAAAGTAAAGTTTTTCATAAATTCAACCCATTTTGCATGTTTCTGGTTTAGTTTCTCCTATCTAGTTATAAACTATAGGGCCTGGTTGTCGCTATATAAAATGAACTCTTTTGGAACTAGGTAGTGCCTCCATTTCTTCAGTGCTTGTATGACTGCATAAAACTCTTTATCATACGTGGAATAATTTCTTTTGGCATCATTCATCTTCTCACTGAAGTATGCAATTGTTCTATTGTCTTGACTTAAGACTGCTCCAATCGCAAATCCACTTGCATCACATCTCACTTGAAATCTTTTTCTGAAATCTGGAAGAACCAGAACTAGTTGTTTAGTTATCTTCTCTTTCAACAATTTAAAATTTTTCTCTACTTCTTCTGTCCAATTAAGAGATTTATGTCTTTTCCTAACTGTGTCCATCATTGATGCACAAATCCCACTAAAATTTCTGATGAACTTCCTGTAAAACCTGGCTAGTCCATGGAAGCTTATGACTTCAAAGATGTTCCTTGGTGATGGCCATTATTTGATTGCTTTTACCTTCTATGGATCCATATTTAACTCATTCGAAGAGATCACAAAACCCAAATAAATGAGTTCTCTCTTCACGAAAGATGACTTCTTCATATTTATCAACAATTTCTCTTACTGCAACCTCCTCATCACTAGAGTTAAGTGTCTTAAATGTTCCTCCTCAGTCTTACTGAAGATCAATATATCATCAAGATACACAATTACAAACTTCCCAATGAAATATTTCGAGACTTCGTTCATCAATATCATAAAAGTACTTGGCTCATTCATCAAACCAAATGAAACGACAAGCCATTCATACCATCCTTCATTCGTCTTGAATGTTGTCTTCCATTCATCACCTTCCCTCATTCTAATCTGATGATATCCACTTTTCAAATCAATTTTTGAAAAAAACTTTTCTCCACTCAAGCAATCCATCAAGTCATCCATCTTGGGTAAAGGAAATCTATACCTGATGGTGATTTTGTTTATAGCCCTTCAGTCTTTACACATTCTCCATCCACCATCCTTATTTGGACTTAACACTGTTGGTACAACGTATGGACTTAAGCTTTCTCTAATCAACCCTTTGTCCATCAAATCTTGGACTTGCTTCTTTACCTCTTCATTCTCTTGCAACATCAATATGTACACTTTTTTTTGGTAAAATCGCTTCAGGTATAAGGTCAATGTGATGACTTATACTCCTGATGGGTGACAACGAACAAGGTAAATCATCCACCCCTATATCAGCAAACGTTTCCAGTAGTTCCTGAATTTCCTCAGGTAGATCATCCATTGAGGTACTGTTCAAGATGACTCTAGGTTTTCTTCCCACAAAAAACTGCATGTCTTCATCTTTCTTGACTTCATCCAAAAGTTCCTTCCCACTCATGAGAAGTATAGTATTGTTTGCTTCTGCTTTCACCTTCTTGTCTTCAATTGGTAGCAACATATGCATCCTACCATTCTTCTCCAAGTTATAAGTGTTCTTTCTTCCATCATGAACAACATTTTTGTCATATTTCCAAGGTCTTCCCAAAAAAATATGATAGACATCCATGGGAATTACATCACATAAGATCTTATCTCTATAACCCCTATCTTAAATTCAACAAAACACTATTCAGTGATTGTTACCTGATGTCCTTTTTGCAACCACGAGACTTTATATGGGCTTGGATGTGCAACTGTCTCCAATCCCAACTTCTCCACCATCTCTGTGGATACTAAATTATTTGTGCTTCCACTGTCCACTATCACCTTGCATACCCTATCTTTGGTCTTGCAAGCAGTTCTAAACAAATTGTTCATTTAGAATGGATTCTCCATATCTTTCTTTGGCTTCAAGAGAATTTTCCTCATGATTAAGGATCTTCCGCCTTTTGCATCTTCTACCTCAACATTTTTCCTTTTCACTTATGAAATGTGAGCTTCACCTCCTCCAACTCTTTTTCTATCAAAACATTCCCAAGATTTGTGTCTGATTTTTCCATACACCAAACACTTTACTTCGCCTCCTCTGCCTCTTCCTCTTCCTCTTGCTCGAGGAAAAGTGTTCCTATCGACATATTGTCTTCCTTGTGAAATTCATCCTCTCTCTAGGTGATTATGAGGCTTCTTCTCTTCATCCTTGGGATTATGTACTCTATATTGGGCAATTTATTTTCCTCTACTCTGACTTCTACATCTGCCCCTTTGACCTTTCTTTCGAGACAATTTCTCTTCCGCCTTCAGAGAAATCTGATTAGCATCTTTCACATTTCTGATTGTCACCATGCTCATTTCATCATGAATCTTGTATCTCAGGCCATTCATATATCTGGCGACCTTTTCATCATCACTCTCATGACAACCTTCTCTGATGTTAATTTTGTAAAACTCCTCAGTGTATTCCTTCACTAACATCCCTTTCTGTCTCAAATTATTCATTCTTCAAAACAAATTTATTTTCTAATTCCTTGGTATGAATTTGGATTTCATCTTTGCTTACATCCTATCCCATCTTTTGATTTGTTGTTTTCCCTTGCAAGTCCTGTTAGCCTATAGTTCATCCCACCACAATGCTACATGTCCTTTCAGTCTAGTGACAACATGTTTTACATTCTTGTCTTCTTCTATATTTTCATAATCAAAGTATTTATCTAGAGCTCTAAACGAATCTAGAAGTTCCTCAACATCCAAGTTGCCTTCATACATCGGGATGTCCATCTTTTCTCTTGCACCTATTCTTGCAACAACATTAAATAGATGTTCCTCTGCAACATCTTTGGCTACAACTTCTTCTTTGGGTCCTCCTTCGTTTTCCCTTTCAGCCTCACTGATATCTCCATCATCAGGTGTTTGTCTCTATGTTTCTTCCATAGTATATAACCAAGAACAAAGTTCTCTCATTTCCCTTTCCACGACTGGATTGGGCATTGGTCTTTCTTGACATCTTCTCAGCGGCATTGTTTCAATTTGTCCACACAAATTCAAATCACAACTTGCCTTATGTCTTCTCTTTCTTACAGAAAACAATGATTGTAAGATCTGATACCATGTGATGCATCACCCTACCTTAGTTTGGGTCTATTGACCTCCCGGTATATGGATATTCTAATTCTCTAAGCCGAAATAGATCCTTAGTTCCCACTGGAACCTTCAATGCATATAAAACCACAGTTCCTTCTAGAAGTTACGCCTACGTGACCAAGCGGTAGGTGCGAACCTCCACTCCACGTGACCATCGACGCAACCATAGGCTTAACTCGAAAAGGCATTTCTGATTTCATGACTTCATGATTTCTATTGTGAGTCCTCCCGAATCCTCTAATTTTTGAAACCCCGAAATGGATAACGATTCATTAACTCCTCCCTTATGCTACTGCCATATGACCTCCAACCAAGTCCTGGAGCCTCACCTTTGAGCACGTCATGATTTTGTGACTCGTGAGTTCGCGATATAATTATTTTCCATTTCTTCGAAGTCTGAACCTGTGAGTTCCTCTCCTTAGATCGAAGATCCTGAACCTCCCACGATATGATGGTCTAGATTGCTTCTTTTGTGAAATCAGAATTTCACAAATCGGGATTTCGCAACTCGTGATCCCCGAGTCACAATGTTTTCCACACTCCCAAACTCTCGAAATGCCAAAATTTTAATCACAAGATCAACGACTATCGTTGATTCATATATGATGACTTCTATCCTTCTTGAGCTTGCAAATGTTAAAATATTCCCTATGATTCCACTAGATCTAACGGTCCACAGAATTGTTCAATTCTCCCTCCGAGAATTTCCACCGTGTGTTCAGACTCTTGATAAATCCTTACAAAATAACTTGGCGTCCTTCCTCGTGATATTTCTTCCTACAAGGCGACTTTGACCCTCATCTTTCCTTCAACAACTTGAAGTCTCTATCCTTACTAATCTTGAATCTTACTACAAACTCAAGGATTCTAAGGAATCCTGCACGCACTCATTGCGACCTTCATGATAATCCCTAATTATTTGAAATCTTCCAACTCTGCGCACTCCTTGTGACATCAGTTATTTAATCACTCACATGTTTGGGAAAATTCTAAGACTCAACCTTTCCTACACACACCTTGCATTACTCTATGCTATTCTTTCACTTCCATGGGTATAAGATCAACAATATCTCTCCTGAGTTTTTATGATATAAAACTCAAAAACTATAAACGCACTTCTTGCGGACCTTCATTGCACTCCTTGCAGGAATTATGATGAAGAGAAACAATTGAAACTCATATGATCCCTCTCACAGACTTCATGCATTCAACATGAAATCATACACATACACAATATTGAAACAAATGCATAACAAAGACTGAAATTAAACTGTAAACATACCATTCAATAGATGTAAATAGGATTCATAAAAACCCCATGAAATTGGATCAAAGCATTCTTATATTAATCCAATTGCATCTGTACATGGGTTCTATAGCAACAACTATCTGCTCTTACAAATTTTACAATCTATGTTCTTCTATGCTCTCTCTCTTTCTTTAAATCTCTACAACTTAATCACAATTTAGATAATATGATAATATTGATACAATACAACTATGAGGGATCCCTCTTAAGTTTTCCCTCCTACATCTCCAAACTATCTTATCGAATTAAAATATCTACAACTACTTTACATTGATTACATTAATTGTCTACAATCGACAGATGCGAGCAATGTTCAAGATCTGCATTACAATCCCTAAATCATTTAAGAGCACTTATGTCTCTCCAGATATTACATTAATGTTTCATCTTTCAAATTTCAAAATATCTTCAAAATAAATGATGGTCTATATCCAACTGTCCTCCGCTCGCACTTGCTTTGCTGGCGATGCTCCTTGATCATACTCCTCTGGCTGAAAAATCCATGGACTCCTATCCATGAGCTCCTGCATGACCTATCCATGTTTCTGAATATCTTATTCACTTTACCAACTGGCATCTTCAACGAGGTGTCCTTTCCACTTTACTAAATATTCAAAATATGTTCTCTGCGTGGTCTTTTTACTGACTCTTTGATCAATCATCCGTTCCATCTGCGGATTTTCGGCTACATGCATCTGTTTGATCCATTGGATTTCCTCTTGGTTCTCTGCTCCTTCAGCTTCATCTTCTCTGTAAGGATACATATCTTATATGTTGAATATGGGTGATATTCCCCCACTATATGGCAATTCTATCTCATAAGCATTTTCCTCAGATTTCCATAAAATTTTACATGGCCCTATCTTTTTCATCTTTAGCTTATTGTACATTCCCCTTGGGAATATTTCTTTTCTAAGGTGTGCTAAAACTAAATGTCCCACTTCAAACTGAATCTCTCTCCTGTGATGATATTCTATGCGCTTGTACTCCTGGTTGGAATTCTGCAATCACTCTTTAATCTTACTGTGGAGCTCTTGCATCTATGCTACAAAATCTTCCGCTCTAGCACTTTTGAACTCATTCTTCTCTAAGTCTCTCAACTTAGATACTCCTCTCAATTGCATTCCATACATTATATAGAATGGGCTTTGTCCCGTGATTCTATTTGGTGAGTCATTATACGCAAATTCCTCTTGCAACATAATCTTATCCCACTGACTATGATGTTCATCTACTAAACTCCTCAATAAGTCTCCCAAACTTCTATTTACTACCTCAGTCTATCCATCCATCTAAGGGTGATATGCTGAGCTAAAAGATAGATTTGTTCCTAGCTTATTCCATATTTTCCTCCAGAAATGACCAACAAATTTGGTATCTCTATTTGAAACAATACTCTTGGGTAAACCATGAAGTCGAACTACTTCCTTAAAAAACAGATTTGCAATGTGTGTTGCATCACTAGTTTTCTGACATGGAATGAAATGTGCCATTTTTTAGAATATGTCGGCTACCACGAATATGGAATCACAACCTCTCTGTTTCCTCGACAGTCCTAACACAAAATCCATGCTTATTGTGTCCCATGACCTCTCTGGTATTGGAAATGGATGATACAACCCTATATTATGTCTTTTCCCCTTTGCGTGCTGGAAAATTCTGCATTTGTTGACAAATTTTCTGACATCCATCCTCATTCCTGACCAATAATACAAACTTTTCAGTTGCACAAATGTTTTATCGTGGCCAAAATGTTTAGCCAATCCCCCTCTATGTTTTTCCTTCAAAAGGTTTTCCCTCATAGAAATCTTTAAGATACACAACCGATTTCCTTTAGACAACAATCCATCCTAAATCAAGTATTCAATCCATTGGCTTTTGTCTCTCAGAACACGATTCTCACATGCTTCATAAGCATCCTTGAAATTTGAATCATCTCTATACATGTCCTTAAGTCTATCAAAACCTAAGGTCTTCACACGAAACTCCTGCAAAATCAAACATTTCCTGCTCAATGCATCAACAACCTTGTTAGCATTTCCACAAATGTGCTTTATAACAAAAGTAAAGTTTTGCATAAATTCAACCCATTTTTCATGTTTCTAGTTCAATTTCTCCTGTCTAGTTATAAACTGTAGGGCCTGGTTGTCGCTATATAAAATTAGTTCTTTTGGAACCAGGTAGTGCCTCCATTTATTCAATGCTTCTATGACTGCATAAAACTCTTTATCATACATGGAATAATTTATTTTGGCATCATTCATCTTCTCACTAAAGTATGCAATTGGTTTATTATCTTGACTTAAGACTGCTCCAATTAAAAATCCAATTGCGTCACATCTCACTTGAATTTTTTTTTCTGAAATCTAGCAAAACTAGTACTAGTTGTTCAGTTATCTTCTCTTTCAACAATTTAAAACTTTTCTTCGCTTCCTCTGTCCAATGAAAATATTTATGTCTTTTCCTGACTGTGTCCATCATTGATGCACAAATTCCACTAAAATTTATGATCAACTTCCTGTAAAAACTGGCTAGTCCATGGAAGGTTTTGACTTCAAAGATGTTCCTTGGCAATGGTCATTCTTTGATTTATTTTACCTTCTCTGGATCCATATTTAACTCATTCGAATATATCACAAAACCCAAATAAATGAGTTATGTCTTCACGAAAGATGACTTCTTCAGATTTATCAGCAATTTCTCTTGTTGCAACCTCTCATCACTAGATTTAAGTGTCTTAAATGTTCTTCCTCAGTCTTACTGAAGATTAGTATATCATCAAGATACACAATTACAAACTTCCCAATGAAATATTTCAAGACTTCATTCATCAATCTCATAAAAGTACTTCGCACATTCGTAAAAAAAATCGGCATGACAAGCCATTCATACAGTCCTTCTTTCGTCTTGAATGTTTTCTTCCATCCATCACCTTCCCTCATTCTAATCTGATGATATCTTCTTTTCAAAACAATTTTTGAAAAAAACTTTTCTCCACTCAAGAAATCCATCAATTCATCCATCCTGGGTAAAGGAAATCTATGCCTGATAGTTATTTTGTTTATATCCCTTGATTCTGTACACATTCTCCATCCACCATCCTTCTTTAGACTTAACACTTTTGGTACAATGCATGGACTCAAGCTTTCTCTAATCAACCCTTTGTCCATCAAATCTTGGACTTGCTTCTTGACCTCTTCATTCTCTTCCATCGTCAATTTGTACACTTCTTTGTTTGGTAAACTCACTCCTGGTATAAGGTCAATGTGATGGCTTATACTCATGATGGGTGGCAAGGAACAAGGTAAATCATCCACCCCTATATTAGCGAAATTTTCCATCAGTTCCTGAATTTCCTCAGGTACATCATCCATTGAGGTACTGGTCAAGATGACTCTAGGATTTCTTACCATAGAAAAATGCATGTCTTCATCTTTCTTGAATTCATAAAAAAATTTCCCACTCATGAGAAGTATAGTATTGCTTGCTTATTATTTCACCTTCTTGTTTTCAATTGGAAGCAACATATGCAGCCTACCATTCTTCTCCATGGTATAAGTGTTCTTTCTTCCATCATGGACAACATTTCTATCATATTTCCAAGGTCTTCCCAACAAACGATGATAGACATCCATGGGAATTACATCACATAAGATCTCATCTCTATAACCCGTATCTTAAATTCAACTAAACATTGTTTAGTGACTGTTACCTGATGTCCTTTTTGCAACCACAAGACTTTATATGGGCTTTGATGTACAACTGTCTCCAATTCCAGCTTCTCCACAATATCTATGGATACTAAATTATCTATGCTTCCACTATCCACTACCACCTCGCATACCCTATCTTTGGTCTTGCAAGTAGTTCTAAACAAATTGTTCCTCTGGACTGGATTCTCCATCTCTTTCTCTGGCTTCAAGAGAATTTTCCTCATCATTAAGGATCTTCCGCCTTCTACGTCTTCTACCTCAACATTTCTCCTTTGCACTTATGAAATGTGATCTTCGCCTCCTCCATCTCTTTTTCTATCAGGACATTCCCAATATTTGTGTCCGATCTTTCCACAGACAAAACACTTTACTTCGCCTCCTCTTCCTCTTCCTCTTCCTCTTGCCCGAGGAAAAGTGTTCCTATCGGCATATTGTGTTCCCTGTGAACTTCCTCCCCTCTCTGGTTGATTATGAGGCTTCTTCTCTTCATCCTTTGGATTTTGTACTATGTCTTGGGAAATTGCTTTGCCTCTTCTTTGACTTCTACCTCTACCCCTTTGACCTTTCTTTTGGGCCAATTTATCTTCTGCCTTCAGAGAAATCTGATAAGCATCTTCGACATTTCTGATTGTCAACATTCTCATTTCATCCTAAATCTCATATATTAGGCCATTCATATATCTGGATACCTTTTCATCATCACTCTCGTGATGACTTGTTCTGATGTTAAGTCTGTAAAACTCCTCAGTGTATTCCTTCACTATCATCCCTTTCTGTCTCAAATTATGCATTCTCTGAAACAAATTTATCTTGTAATCCCTGGGTATGAATTTGGATTTCATATTTTCTACCATCTTGTCCTCGATTTTGATTCGTTGTTTTCCATTGCAACGCCTATCAGCTTGCAGTTCATCCCACCACAATGTTGCATGTCTTGTAACAACCCTAGTTAAATAGTTGCTTAAGGTTTGTCAAGTATAGTTAATTAAATAATTAAATTTCCTAATTAAATAATAGGTGTTTTTGGACTGACACTCTTGGACCTTAAATTGTAGCCTTTCTCATCATCTGTCAAGTAGACATCTCCTTCTACACTTGCTTCCTGAATTTGCTGATCCATCAGGGCCTCTTCATAGTCTACCTGTGTTAAAAATGAAGTATCATTCTCATCACCAAAACAGTTTATCTCATCGACATCCTCGATTTCATCGTGAGGTGGCTACTTCTCTTCATCTAACACTGCATTTTGGAATGGTGGCCTGACCCTCTGATCATCAACTGGATTTCTATCTCTTTGAAGGATCTGAACTTGTGGATTATTCCTTCTGTAAGAAAAAGCATTTGGATTTCTGGGAGCGAAAGTATTTGGCTCTTTCACTCTTGTTGGTTGCTGATTTTGGACCTTTAGCTTTGACATTTCGGACGTCAGACTGTCTAACATCTTTGCCATATTCTCCATTTGGCTGCTAGAAGATGAGGAGGGCTCAGCAGCATACTTCTTCTTCTCAGCCCTTCCTTTAAGATTCTGTGATGCTGTAATGTTAGACTCAACCTCGAGAGCAACATCTTGCATTAAAGCAAGCGTGGATGATCGTCTTTCCCTAAGGATTAGACAAAACTCTGCATCAAAGGAAGAAGAGAATGTGATATTTGCCGATGCATCGCTTGGTTTAATCTCTACAGGGATCTTACCAAACATTTTATTGAATCTCTTGATAAAGTCCGAGACCGATTCTCCATCTCCTCTCTTCAAATTTCCAAATTCCGAAATGTGGTATAACAGATCTCTCCTTTCTCCCCAATGCTTCAAGAATACTTCATCCAATTGTTCAATGCCAGGGATTGAATTTGTTGGTAGCTCTTTGAACCACTTCTGGGCTTGGCCATCCAAACTCTGAACGAAAACTCTAGTCCACACATCTTCTTCTGAGATATTTATGTTTTCTGCATAAGCATAAAATGCTTCAATGTGTTCTTCAACAGTATACTCCCTTGCTCCTATAAATTTTGGCATATATTTCTGGTAGTCGCCTATTGGCATGGTAGACAGGGGATTTGGCAAGACAAGTGGGGCATATCTGTTTGCCAAGATTTGTTCCATCCTGGTCAAAGGGGCAACCATGACAGTCTTGGTAATTGATACAGATGAGGAACTTGCAGGAGATAATGGAGGAGATGAGTGACTCGGAGGAGATGACGGAGGAGATGAGTTACCTGAGTTAGAAAAGAATGACTGTCTCACTTCGTCTTGAGCAGGAGGTTCGGAGACCGTTGAAAAATAAGAGGCTTTATAAAACTGACCAAGCAATGTAGCTAGATTTTCTTCACCCTTAGAGGACAGATCATGGAGAATTTCTTCAAGGACAGGCAGATTAGTGTAAGAGTGTAAAACACCTTTTGAAGGTTTGCTAGGTGATGAATCAAAAGAAGATGAAGAGGAATTTTCTTTCTGTTGGGAAGATTCAGTATTCAGTTCTTTTGGACGGGATGAAATGTCAATCTCAAGGACATAATCGGTAATATTAGAAGAAAATGAAGGTTCTTCTATCTTAGAATCTTGAGATGAATTTTTTATTTTCTGGGAATCTTGAATTTCAGCAGGGGATTCAATCAAAGGATTATTAGATATGTAAGGATGGGTATCAGTTGGAATACCTGAATCAATTGCGCTTGCAGCTCCGGAAGCCTGTCTTTGCAAAGCTTTTCCCTTGCTGATGATCTTCTCTGGATCAGGAACTGATGTTGTCAATGGGCCTTCTGGGTTTGCCCTGGTGTGAGCCCTTTTGGGAGCCAATTCATTTCAATGGAGTCGCCAGATAGAAAATGTACAACCTAATAGTGTCTAATTCTTGTCTATCATCAAGAATTACATCTATGTCGTCTCCCAGAGAAGCTGAGCTTCGATCTCCTCTCCCCGGTAACGACGCCAATTTTTTATCACTCCAGGAAACTCTCCTAGGTTGTAAGTCGGAGATTCCTGGTAACTAACTCTTTTTGGAAATAGTTTCTTAATATTTGATATGGTTTGTGGATCAGGATGAATATCTAGGGACTGGACTGTGTTTTTTAAGACTGTCTAGAAATACAAAATCTCACAAGGCCTTCTAGCCATGCAGTCAGACAAAGTTTGATTAAATGGGGGAAGAAAACAACTATTACACCAGATTATACTTCATACCAAAAAACACAATGGGTTTAATAACTAAAGAAATAGCTTATGATTATCAACTAAAACAATTAACCAGTGAGATGATAGTCACTGCAAATTGAATGAGCATCAACAAAGAACTTTCACTCATAAACTATCAGAAAACAGAGGAAGAAAATATGACCACACAACTGAAGGAAGCTTGAATTTTTTTATATCATAAGAATAAGTCTATTGATTACAATGACAACATCCCGAAACCCAAAATCGAACCCCTGGTTCATCCCAAAAATAGATATTTATAGTCTTACAAACATTTTTTTACCGATCCTAAAAACAGGGATCTGTATTTAATGAAAACAACTCGATTCTATCTAAACAACTTGGAAGTAAAGTCTTTACCAACTAAAACTAGAAAATCGAACTGTTTCCAATCTCCAAAATTGCCAGCTGCATCCTTCTGCTCCTGATCTTCGGGATGTGGTGAAGAATAACATGACACCTGTCTTTTGGCGGTTGGATCTCCCAACGTTCCTGGTCGATTTTTCAGGAAATGGTTTTGCATTTGTTACCAAAATTCACTTGAATCCTTGATGTCGAACTCTTTGCATGTGATTTGATAGCCCACTGATACATTGGAACAACTTCAAAACCTGTTTGAAATGACCTGTTGTGCCTTTGGTTTCAAAAATTTACTTTTCGATCTTTCAAAAGCGCAACCGTTTTAATTTTTTGCGGGTTAGCTGTTGAAAGAGGTTACTTTCAACAGCGCACGGGTCAAAAAATGATAGATTTGCGCTGGGGAAAGTCCCAATTGCGCTCAAAATGGAATTTCACATCCAAAATTTGATTTCAACCAAACTTAGTGTGTCTCAGATTTCTCACCTTGCATATTGACGACAACTTGAGCGAGTACCTTCAGATCTGGATGGTGTTTTTGCTTAAATTTTATTTTCAACCTCTTTATCTACCTTTTTAGGCTCTTGGCAAGCCACCATAGGCTGTTGTAGTCTTTGGTGAGTTTTGTCTTCTTCTTCTTCTCTCTGACACTTTCCTTAGCCAATCTTTCAAACGCAACATTTGTCTTGGAGAAGTTATCCGACAACTTCTTATACCTCTCTTTAATCACCCGCTCCAAGACCTCCTGCTGGGCAATTAACTCCTTGAGATGTTTGATCTTCTGAGACTTCTTTGATTTGGATTTTTTTGATGATTCTCC
>SNQJ01S0187673.1:2614-14792 GCA_010110895.2 Picea sitchensis | reverse complement strand
TGTGCACACTCAGCTGATTGCTCAGAACTCTTGATGACAGGGCATTGGTCTTGCTGCTCAGAGTCTGAATCTGAATAAGGCAAGTTAAGTATATTCTTACCTGTACTCTGCTCTGTAGGATGCCCTGTGTTCTGCTGTGTAGGCTGCTCGGTGATCTGCTCAAAGTTCAACTTTCTCTTCAACCTATGGGGCTTAATTCCAGATATTCTATCCTCTAAAGGTCCTGGCAAGGCCCTCCTTCTTCTTGAACTATTTTGAGGAGATGATTGTTTCATAGAACCCTTCACCTGTTCATTTGCAGTCTGATTCTGGGTTTCAAAACCTTCCCAGAACAGAAAGTGCTCCCATCTCCTCCCCTGTTGCTTCAATTCTTCCAGGATAATCAATTTTATGAGGCCGAGGTGACACAGATTAGTTTTCACACTTAAGGGTTGAGCTCTAATCCTCTTTCATACCTTAGTCAGACTTTGATATAAGAAATAAGGCAAATTAATAGGGGTCTTGCCTGTGAAGTGATCCAGTAGTTTAAAGTGGTACATCATTATTTTATCATATCTTCCCTCTGAGGTAATGTACAATTGGATACCCTTGAACAAATCTTCCCATTATTCATCTAGATATGAAACAAGCATACCTTTTCTCCGTGCTTTGTGCCTGTACCCCTCTTTCAAGTAAACTCTGAAATCCAAATTTTTAGGAGCAGTGGTTTTGAACCAGCTCTAACCAATTCTTGGCAAACATGTAGCTACGATGATGACAGCCTCATTCACTCTGATTTCCATGGACCCGATGTGAAATTTATTTCCATCGAAAGTCTTGGCAAAGGCTTCTGCTGTAGTCTGGTGGCACCCAACTTGCAATCTTTCGACGAATTCCATACACTCTGCATTCGAAAAATACTTCTGGACTCCGGGATGCGATTGTGGAAAGGACAAATTGTCCATCTCTTTCTTGAGTAGAGCGCCACTGCATTTTCTCACCATTTTGTTTCTCGAAAAACTTGACAATTGTAACCCCTGTGACTGCCTAGTCGAGCCGAGGTTCTGCACTGTTGAAAGTAGTTTGGGCTTCGGCTCTGTTTTGAAACAAATGAAAACTTCAACATCATTCTAGAAACGATTTGTGATATGAAACCACTGTTTGATTGGATGGTGTCAGGTCGACGGTACCTCCTCTGTACCTGCATTACCGAACACGAACTTTCCATCCCAGATGTCATGAGCATTGAGCGTGGGTTCTGGACTGGATTCGAATTACAGTCATATCCTGACATGCGTAATTGCGTTTGTATCATTTCCCACTCTTATCGGCGCATGCCTTGGATTTGCCTGACGTGGGGTGATCACATCTTCATTTCTTTCAGTGGTGAATATCACGCACGTGATTCCCGCTCTTCTTCAACAACGGTCCATGGAAAGCGCCTCTGTCAATCTGCTTGCTTGCCACTTTCACCAGCGCGCGACCCCTTGGAAAACCCCTGTTAGCTGCGGAAAGTATGCACTTTCAACAACGCACCGCTTTATAGAAGACACTCCTTAGCTGCGGAAAGTAATTATTTTCAACAGCGCGCCACATTGTAAAAAACCGCTTCGTAGCTTTGGAAAGCATGTACTTTCCACAGCGTGCCACCTGCGAACTTTGATTGTCAGACCTTTTGAAATTGACCACTTTCAACAGTACACCCATTAGTGAAAAGCGCTCCTTAGCTGCTGAAAGTCGACACTTTCCTCAGCACACACCCAACTTTTGAACATAAGTTAGCTGTTGAAAGTGAATTATGGAAATTTTGAAAAAGAAGACTTCATGGATCACATTATTTTCTAAGACAAAACCAAAACCTAAGCTTAGCAGCTACAGAAACTTCAAAAAATGACTTGAGGTTACAACCTATCATCTAGAATAGCAAATAAATCCACTAGTTTATTTGAGGAGTTAACACTGGCTCCTATTGGGGATGAACACCTCCCTATGAGGTTTCAAGAACCATAGAATCAATGCCTTTCCTGGACAAGAACCTAAGAACTAAACTATCTGCTAGTGCTTCCATTGGGCATGGAGTTATTGAAAAATAAAACAAAAACTAACACTACAATGTCTAGGCTTCACAGCCTTAGACGAAATAAATTTTTAGAAATCGCCCATTTACCGGGCCACTGAACACTTCCTCACCCTCCAGATTCTTCAGAATGAAAGTGTTATTGTCTTGAACCTGAGTGATCATAAAAGGGCCTGTCCACAAGGAATCGAACTTGCCATGCTTGCCTTTCTCCTGTCGAAGAGTATCCCACTTCAGAACCCAATCACCGATCTGAAAACTGTCCATTTTGGCCTTTCTGTCAAACGTCTTTTTGATCTGCATCTGATGTGCTTCTGATCTGTCCACTAGCTATTCCCGAGCTTGTTGCAATTCAACCAAATCCAGCATCCTTCTTACCATGTCATTTTTCTCAGTCTGCTCTTCCTGAAAGAACTTAGCCACATGCAACACTAACTGGACAGGAAAGATCACATCAGTCCCATAAACCAACTTGAAAGGAGAAGTTCCTATAGATTTTTTAATGGTTACTCTGTCTGCCCACAAAGAAAATTTCAATTTGGAATCCCAACTCTTTTTATTTTCTTCTAACATTTTTCTTATGATTTTTATCAAGCTCTTATTTGACGATTCAACCAAGCCATTACCTTGAGGATAGTAGGGAGTAGAGTGTACCAGCTGAATGCCCATTGACTCACACATGTCTACCAATGATTCTGCTTTAAACATTGTTGCGTTATCTGCCACCAGCCTCTTGGGACATCCAAATCTGCTCAAAATATTTTCATAGAGGAATTTCATGACTACCTGATGTGTAGCATTCCGAGTGGGGATTGCCTCTATCCACTTTGTGAAGTAGTCGGTGGCTACCAAAATCCACTTGTGCTGGCCACTGAATGCAGGATTTATTTCACCGATAAAATCCAAACCCCACTGCTGGAAAGGGCCATTTACCACAATAGGCCTCAGGGGTAAAGATTTCAGCCATTGCTTACCGGTAAATCTTTGGCATTTATCACAAGATTTGACAAATGCACACACATATGCGAAGAGGAAAGGCCAATAATATATGGCCCTCAGGATCTTATGGGAAGTAGTCTTCCAGTAGTGATGACCACCACAAACGGCTAAATGAAACTGATGGGTCACTTCGACAGACTCTACTTTATTTAGACACCTGAGGAGCAGGCCAACAGGGTCCTTCCAATATAGCAGATTGTTATGAATGCAAAATTTGATAGCTCTAAGCTTGAGAGCTCGAGCTTGAGTCAAGCTGAGTTCAGGAGGTACTTCAAGCTTTTGTAGAAAATGTATGATGCCAAAATACCATTCACAGGAGGACAAGTGCTCTGCCACTTGCTGACTGTCATGCTGCCCTTTCACTGCCAAATCTGTCCGTGAAGTTTCTGAAATTTCTACTATGAAATTAATATCTAGTGGCTTATGATTTTCCTCCGCCAAAAGCTTGGCAAGGCCCTGGCCTTTTACTAGTTTGGTGGGATTTACTTCAATATTGAATTCGATCATCTTTGCGATCCATCTTGCCCTTTTTCCATCGATATCCGGCTGTGTCAAAACATATTTTACAGAAGACGAGGGAACATATGCGATGACCTTCGAATGAAGGATATAAACCCTGACTGATTTTAAATCTTTTATAAGAGCATAAGCTTGTTTCTCGATAGGGTCATACCTTAGCTCAGCATCCCTGAGTGTCTTGTTGAAGAAGGCCACGGGATGATCAAAATTTTCCTCATCTTTCTGGAGTAGGATTGCTGCCACCGTGTCATAGGAAGCAAAGGAAAAGACATAGAAAGTTTTGCTGTAATCTGGGCTGATCAGAATCGGAGACTCGATGATCGCTTGCTTGATATCCTGAAAAGCATTTCTCGCGCTGTCTGTCTATTTTACCTCAGCCCCTTTTTTCAACATGGACGTTATATGTTTGACTAATTCAACAAAGTTGGGCACAAACCTTCTGACAAAATTAATCTTACCGAGCAGTGACTGAATGTCCTTCTTTGACCTTGGCAAGGACAGCTTTTGGATTGCCTCCACTCGTGTTGGATCAATCATTACACCTTCGGCTAAGACGATATGACCCAAGAGCTTACCCTTTCTTAGAGCAAATTGGGATTTCTTGGGATTTAATGAAATCCCAAACTGTATGCACTTTAAGAATACTCTTTTCAGATGTTTCAGATGCTCCTCATGGCTGTTGGAATACACTGTAATATCATCAAGGTATATGAGGACAAATTTGTCCTTTTCTCCCACAAATGCTATATCCATGGCTCTTTGGAATGTGGCCCTGACGTTCATTAATCCAAAGGGCATCTTGGAGTACATAAAGGTCCCACAAGGAGTGGTAAACGCAGTTTTCTCCTGATCATCCGGATGGAAAACAACCTGATTATAACCAGAAAATCCATCAAGAAAGGACATGACCTTTGCCCCTGAAATCCTCTGTAACAAGTGTTCCATCTTAGGAAGGGGATAGTTTTCCTTTTTAGAGCATTTGTTCAAGTTTCTGAAATCTAGACACAATCGGACCTCACCATTCTTCTTCCTTACGATCACTAGATTGGCAATCCACTTGGAATATCTCAAGGGAACTATGATCTTGGCATCTAGGAGTTTTTTAATTTCTCTCTCAATCACTGGAAGCAGAAGAGGACTGATAGGCCTGAGTTTTTGCTTGAATGGAACAGTGTCCTTTTCAAGAGGTATCTTATGCTGAATAATGTCGGGATCATAAGTCTTTAAATCACTATATTTCCAAGCAAACACATCGGAAAATTCCTTCAAAATACTACCATACTTTGACTTTTCATTAGCAGTCAATTCGGAAGACAAATTAACAAACTTGGGCTGGCTTTTACCTCCTATATTATGCTCTTGAACAATTGGATCTTTCTCCTTTTTGTCTGGCTGGTAAGGGACATTGTTCTGATCAAACATCATTTCCAAGGGTACCAGACCTCGAGGTATATAGTTGTTTGGAAACTGAATAATGTCATGCTGGCCCAACTTCTTCTTTAGCTCGGGCTCCTATGATTCTTCTTCATTAAGATTCTTCTGATCAATGTGCAAATCAGAAAACTCATCCACCACTTGTAGAAATCTATTGAGTTCATCATCATCTTCAAATACTTTCCAATATTTGACATTATCAGGTAAGGAGGGTTGATATTTTACTTGAATCTCATAGCTGAGTTTAGGGGGCATGGGAGGAATGAATGTGCTAGCTGAAACAACAAGAGAATCAACGAGCTGATTCATATCCCTTGGTATGTATGAAATTTCAAAAACAAAAAAAGAATCACGCAGCTTCCATACCTCGTCTCTGTAAGATTTTAATCTAACATGCTTAGCTTGGAAGGTGATGTTTACCTGTTGCACGATGAGGTCTGCATCTCCCAATACCTTCAAACCTTTTATCCCCATCTCCTTGGCTGAATTTAATCCCAACAGCAGAGCCTCATACTCTGCTATGTTGTTTGTGGTTGTGAAGTCAAGCTTGAAAGACAACGATATGGTCTCTTTTGTAGGAGAGATCAACACTACTCCAGCACCTGCTGAGTCTCTAGTGCTGGCCCCATCGAAGTACATAGTCCAGACTGCAATGTTTTCACCTTCAGCCTGTTGTTCAATAGGCTTCACAAGCTGCATAGGGGTTTCTTGACCATCATCAATCTGAAGGATGCATGAGCCAAAATCCGTATCCACAGCATAGATAGGATGATTGACGGAATTCTTTCCATCGCTGATGATATAAGCAAGCTGATTTTCCATGTAAAGTATTTTCATTTCCCCCCCAAACACTGGAATTGTAGCATAGGACAGATCCATCTGCAATGTACCTCCTAATCTTTTTCCCCATGAACGAGATAAAAGCAGCCCAAACTTCAGTGGAATATCAACAACAACCACGTCCATAACCATGCTCCTCATTGGCAGTTGARCAAGGTTAATAACCATATMTTTGATGAGGCCGAGACATCTGACCTTTCTAGAATCAAAGGAGAAAAKATCTTGGTATGGTTTGGTGACTTCGAGACCAAGCTCATCCATCACAGCCTTAGGCATAAGGTTATGTGATGCCCCAGAATCGAGCAAACAATTGTGAAGGATTTTGTCATGGACATTTAGTGATATGTAAAATGGTGGACAAGAATCGTCACGGTCTTCTATCATGGGCCCTATGGTCACTTTAGGATGATCATCTTGAAGATTCACGAAATCATCTGATAGAGAGGTCTTAGTCTCAAGAGACTTTAGGATGGCTTCTTTAAAGGCTGCATTCTTCACGAGTTCAGTTAAAGGCATCGGTATCTTAACCTTTTGAATTTCTGATTCAAAATTGAAAGAAAGAGCTTGTATGTCTAAAACCTTTACCTCATTTGAAGGAGCTTTTACGCTGACTTTCTCTTTGACTGGGGGATGAATTTGTTTCTTCTGTTGTTTTGCTGGAGGGGAATTTTGTTTTTCAGGAGCTGGAGGCTGATTGGCAGCAACCTCTTTACTTTTCACTGGGGCAGAATCTTCCTTTTCCTTCACAGGGGCAGTAATAGGTGTTTTTGGACCGGCACTCTTGGACCTTAAATTGTATCCTTTCTGATCATCTGTCAAATAGACAACTCCTTCTACACTTGCTTCCTGAATTTGTTGATCCATCAGGGCCTCTTCATAGTCTACCTGTGTTAAAAATGAAGTATCATTCTCATCACCAAAACAATTTATCTCATCGACATCCTCGATTTCATCGTGAGGTGGCTGTTTCTCTTCATCTAACACTGCATTTTGGAATGGTTGCCTAACCCTCTGATGATCAACTGGATTTTTATCTCTTTGAAGGATCTGAACTTGTGGATTATTCCTTCTGTAAGGAAAATCATTTGGATTTCTGGGAGCGAAAGTATTTGGCTCTTTCGCTCTTGCTGGTTGCTAATTTTTCACCTTTAGCTTTGACATTTCAGACGTCAGACTGTCTAACATCTTTGCCATATTCTCCATTTGGCTGCTAGAAGATGAGGAGGGCTCAGCAGCATACTTCTTCTTCTCAACCCTTCCTTTAAGCTTCTGTGATGCTGTAATGTTAGACTCAACCTCGAGAGCAGCATCTTGCATTAAAGCAAGCATGGTTGATCATCTTTCCCTAAGGATCAGACAAAACTCTGCATCAAAGGCAGCATAAAATGTGATCTTTGCCGATGCATCGCTTGGTTTAATCCTTGCAGGGATCTTACCAAACATTTTATTGAATTTCTTGATAAAGTCCGAGACCAATTCTCCATCTCCTCTCTTCAAATTTCCAAATTCCGAAATGTAGTATAACAGATCTCTCCTTTCTCCCCAATGCTTCAAGAATACTTAATCCAATTGTTCAATGCCAGTGATTGAATTTCCTGGTAGCTCTTTGAACCACTTCCGGGCTTGGCCATCCAAACTCTGAATGAAAAATCTAGTCCACACATCTTCTTCTGAGATATTTATGTTTTCTGCATAAGCATAGAATGCTTCAATGTGTTCTTCAACAGTATACTCCCCTGCTCCTGTAAATTTTGGCATATATTTTTGGTAGTCGCCTGTTGGCATGGCAGACAGGGGATTTGGCAAGACAAGTGGGGCATATCTGTTTGCCAAGATTTGTTCCATCCTGGTCAAAGGGGCAGCCATGACAGTCTTGGTAATTGATACAGACGAGGAACTTGCAGGAGATAATGGAGGAGATGAGTGACTCGGAGGAGATGATGGAGGAGATGAGTTACCTGAGTTAGAAAAGAATGACTGTCTCACTTCGTCTTGAGCAGGAGGTTCGGAGACCGGTGAAAAATAAGAGGCTTTATAAAACTGATCAACCAAAGTAGCTAGATTTTCTTCACCCTTAGAGGACAGATCATGGAGAATTTCTTCAAGGACAGGCAGATTAGTGTAAGAGTGTAAAACACCTTTTGAAGGTTTGCTAGGTGATGAATCAAAAGAAGATGAAGAGGAATTTTCTTTCTATTGGGAAGATTCAGTATTCAGTTCTTTTGGACGGATTGAAATGTCAATCTCAAGGACAAAATCAGTAATATTAGAAGAAAATGAAGGTTCTTCTATCTTAGAATCTTGAGATGAATTTTTTATTTTCTGGGAATCTTGAATTTCAGCAGGGGATTCAATCAAAGGCTTATTAGATATGTAAGGATGGGTATCAGTTGGAATACCTGAATCAATTGCGCTTGCAGATTCGGAAGCCTGTCTTTGCAAAGCTTTTCCCTTGCTGATGATCTTCTCTGGATCAGGAACTGATGTTGTCAATGGGCCTTCTGGGTTTGCCCTGGTGTGAGCCCTTTTGGGAGCCACTTCGTTTCAATGGAGTCGCCAGATAGAAAATGTACAACCTAATAGTGTCTACTTCTTGTCTATCATCAATAATTAGATCTATGTCATCTCCCAGAGAAGCTGAGCTTCGATCTCCTCTCCCCGGCAACGATGCCAATTTGTTATCACTCCAGGAAACTCTCCTAGGCTGTAAGTCGGAGATGCCTGGTAACTAACTCTTTTTGGAAATATTTTCTTAATATTTGATATGGTTTGTGGATCAAGATGAATATCTAGGGACTGGACTATGTTTTTTAAGACTGTCTAGAAATACAAAATCTCACAAGGCCTTCTAGCCATGCAGTCAGACAAAGTTTGATTAAATGGGGGAAGAAAACAGCTATTACACTAGATTATACTTCATACCAACAAGCAAAATGGGTTTAATAACCAAAGAAATAGCTTATGATTATCAACTAAAACAATTAACCAGTGAGATGACATTCACTGCAAATTGAATGAGCATCAACAAAGAACTTTCACTCATAAACTATCAGAAAACAGAGGAAGAAAATCTGACCACACAACTGAAGGAAGCTTGAATTTTTTTATATCATAAGAATGATTCTGTTGATTAGAGTGACAGCATCCTGAAACCCAAAATCGAACCCCTGGTTCATCCCAAAAATAGATATTTATAGTCTTACAAACAGTTTTTTACCGATCCTAAAAACAGGGATCTGTATTTAATGAAAACAACTCGATTCTATCTAAACAACTTGGAAGTAAAGTCTTTAACAACTAAAACTAGAAAATCGAACTGTTTCCAATCTCCAAAATCACCAGCTACATCCTTATGCTCCTGATCTTCGGGATGTGGTGAAGAATAACATGACACCTGTCTTTTGGCAGTTGGATCTCCCAACGTTCCTGGTCGATTTTTCAGGAAATGATTTTGCATTTGTTACCAAAATTCACTTGAATCCTTGATGTCGAACTCTTTGCATGTGATTTGATAGCCCACTGATACACTAGAACAACTTCAAAACCTGTTTGAAATGACCTATCGTGCCTTTGGTTTCAAAAATTTACTTTTCGAGCTTTCAACAGTGCAACCGTTTTAATTTTTTGCGGTTAGCTGTTGAAAGTTGTTACTTTCAACAACGCACGGGTCACAAAATGATAGATTTTCACTGGGGAAAGTCCCGATTGCGCTCAAAATGGGTTTTCACATCCAAAATTTGATTTCAACCAAACTTAGTGTGTCTCAGATTTCTCACCTTGCATATTGACGGCAACTTGAGCGAGTACCTTCAGATCTGGATGGTGTTTTTGCTTCAATTTTTGTTTCAACCTCTTTATCTGCCTTTTTAGGCGCTTGGCAAGCCACCATAGGCTGTTGTAGTCTTTGGTGAGTTTTTTCTTCTTCTTCTTCTCTCTGACACTTTCCTTAGCCAATCTTTCAAACGCAACATTTGTCTTGGCGAAGTTATCAGACAACTTCTTATACCTCTCTTTAATCACCCGCTCCAAGACCTCCTACTGGGCAATTACCTCCTTGAGATGTTTGATCTTCTGAGACTTCTTTGATTTGGAGTTTTTTGATGATTCTCCCTATTCTGTCTGACAAAAGGTTTCATAGTTCTGTGCACACTCAGCTGATTGCTCAGAACTCTTGATGACATGGCATTGGTCTTGCTACTCAGAGTCTGAATCTGAATAAGGCAAGTTAAGTATATTCTTACCTGTACTCTGCTCTGTAGGATGCCCTGTGTTCTGCTGTGTAGGCTACTCGGTGATCTACTCAAAGTTCAACTTTCTCTTCAATCTATGGGGCTTAATTCCAGATATTCTGTCCTCCTAAGGTCCTGGCAAGGCCCTCCTTCTTGAACTGTTTTGAGGAGATAATTGTTTCATAGAACCCTTCACCTGTTCATTTGCAGTCTAATTCTGGGTTTCAAAACCTTCCCAGAGCAGAAAGTGCTCCCAGCTCCTCCCCTGTTGCTTCAATTCTTCCAGGATAATCAATTTTATGAGGCCGAGGTGACACAGAGTAGTTTTCACGCTTAACGGTTGAGCTCTAATCCTCTTTCATACCTTAGTCATACTTTGATATAAGAAATAAGGCAAATTAATAGGGGTCTTTCCTGTGAAGTGATCCAGTAGTTTAAAGTGGTACATCATTAGTTTATCATATCTTCCCTCTGAGGTAATGTACAATTGGATACCCTTGAACAAATCTTGCCATTATTCATCTAGATATGAAACACGCATACCTTTTCTCCATTCTTTGTGCCTGTACCCCTCTTTCAAGTAAACTCTGAAATCCAAATTTTTAGGAGCAGTGGTTTTGAACCAGCTCTGACCAGTTCTTGGCAAACCTGTAGCTGCGGCGATGACAACCTCATTCACTCTGATTTCCATGGACCCGATGCGAGCTTTATTGCCATCGAAAGTCTTGGCAAAGGCTTCTGCTGTAGTCTTGTGGCACCCAACTTGCAATCTTTCAACGAATTCCATACACCCTGCATTCGAAAAATACTTCTGGACTCCGGGATGCGATTGTAGAAAGGACAAATTATCTAGCTCTTTCTTGAGTAGAGAACCACTGCGTTTTCTCACAATTATGTTGCTCGAAAAACTTGACAATTGTAACCCCTGTGACTGCCTAGTCGAGCCGAGGTTCTGCGCTGTTGAAAGTAGTTCAGGCTTCGGCTCTATTTTAAAACAAATGAAAACTTCAACATCATTCTGGAAACGATTTGTGATATGAAACCACTATTTGATTTGATGGTGTTAGGCTGGCGGTACCTCCTCTGTACCTGCATTACCGAACATGAACTTGCCATCCCGGATGTCATGAGCATTGAGCGTGGGTTCTGGACTGGATTCGAATTACAGTCATATCCTGACATGCGTAATTGCGTTTGTATCATTGCCCACTCTTATCGGAGCATGCCTTGGATTTTCCTGACGTGGGGTGATCACATCATCATTTCTTTCAGTGGTGAATATCACGCACGTGATTCCCGCTCTTCTTCAACAACGGTCCATGGAAAGCGCCTCTGTCAATCTGCTTGCTTGCCACTTTCACCAGCGCACGACCCCTTAGAAAACCCCTGTTAGCTGTGGAAAGTATGCACTTTCAATAGCGCACCGCTTTATAGAAGACACTCCTTAGCTGCGGAAAGTAATTACATTCAACAACACACCACATTGTAAAAACTCGCTTCGTAGCTGTGGAAAGCATGTACTTTCCACAACGCGCCACCCACGAACTTTGATTGTCAGACCTTTTGAAATTGACCACTTTCAACAGCGCACCCATTAGTGAAAAGTGCTCCTTAGCTGCTGAAAGTCGACACTTTCCTCAGCGCACACCCAACTTTTGAACATAAGTTAGCTGTTGAAAGTGAATTATGGAAATTTTGAAAAAGAAGACTTCATGGATCACATTATTTTCTAAGACAAAACCAAAACCTAAGCTTAGCAGCTACAGAAACTTCAAAAAATGACTTGAGGTTACAACCTATCACCTAGAATAGCAAATAAATCCACTAGTTTATTTGAGGAGTTAAGAGTTGTTATTAAATTTATTTTCATGCTATTGATAAATTTAATTATGCTGAATAAATTATGGTTAAATGTTGAAGATTAAATTGTACAGAAATACATTTATCTACTCTCTATTTTTAACCTGTGTTTTATAAGGCTCTGTGGGGACAGAGACCTTACACATGGTATCAGAGCTTCAATTTGAAGCACTGGAGCCTTAAGGGCCTACCTACAGTTGAATTTTCTTTCTTTAGAACCAACACCTGCGAACCTGTAAAA
>SNQJ01S0187672.1:11286-21933 GCA_010110895.2 Picea sitchensis | reverse complement strand
GTCAAAGTAGTCAAAGTGGTTTAAGAGATTTTAGAAGGTAAATAATAAAGTGAAGTGATGAGTGTACTATAATTCAAAGTAAATACAAAATAAATTATTTAAATAATAAGTTAGTGGAGAAATTACTAAGTGGACAAGTGGTTAGAAGTGTTAGCCCTAAAATAAGGAAAGTGGTTTAAGATGGTTAGAAGGTAACCCCTTGAGGTAAAGTGAACTGATGAGTGTACTATAAGTCAAATTGAATACAAAAGAAATTATTTAAATAATAAAGTTAATGGAGAAATTACTAAGTTGACAAGTGGTTAGAAGTGGGTTAACTCTAAAATAAGGAAAGTATGTTAAGATGGTTAAAAGGTAACCCCTTGAGGAAGCTACATGAAAGTATAAATAAGAGGAAAGGCTCTCTCATTTTAATCACACTTGAGCATATTGAATATCTACAGATGACTGAGGTAACCAAAGGATATCTAAGCCGAATTTCAGAGGGAAGGTGAAGTGAAGAAGGCCGAAATTCAAGGGAGGATAAATTATTTTGATGATGCTTTCTAAGGTATGTTATTTATAGGTCATCTCACCATTTACAATAACTTTTTTTCTAGAATGATTCAGACCGTGAAATTGGGAGGCCATTGAGGAAACATATCCAAGTAGTTGTGATACAAATTTTATTTTGTGGTTCGTTTTATTTTTGGAGTTACACGTCGTGGAAACAAGGGTTTGTGGCTAGTCCTGAAACTAGTCTAAAACATGTGTTTCGGGTAAAAACGTCATAACTTCTTCATAACAGATCCAAATTCAATAAGACAAATTTATTGGTTAGAGTATAGTATGTAGTATTCTATGTACAATTTTCAAATCTATACAACAAATATTATGTGCAGGGCACGCTCTACAAGTTCTCTCTCTAGAATAAGCCAGAATTCAACAAGGTATGCCATTTTTGCTATAACTCCTTTTCTGAGAGGTTCCAAGTAGTGAAATCTGGAGGAATTGCATAAAAGACACTGAAGAACATTGTTTACCATTTTTAGATCTTTATTCATTACAGGTACATAGTTATTATTATTGCAAGTTAGGGTTTTTTACTAATCCAAAATTAGTCATGTGAGACTAAAGTAAAGTTTGATGAAAATGTTAGTCTCTTGTTATTAAAGTTAAGGAACATTTGCAGGTATGTGATCATATACACCAAATCTATTACATAGTTACAAATAATATTTGGATGATGAAACTAATGAGGGCTTTTGGTTGAGGTACATGTTGGGAACATGGTTGAGACAAGTAGTTGATGAGTTGGCACCTACATGAGGTGTATAGTTGATGATGTTGGTACATCTTGATGAGTCGTAGTTTATGTGTATTTGATGCATGATTGGTACATATTTGGTGCATGTTTGATGCACTCGTTGATGGTGTCGTTTGAGGTACAAATTGGTGCATGGTTGATGCACTTGTTTATGGTACAGGTTGATTACAGGTTGTTTGGACAAGTTATTTGTACAGGTTTGATGCATGGTTGATGCATTTGCTTATGGTACAGGTTGATGTATGGTACATGTTGGCACAGGTTATTAGTATAGGTTGTTACAGGTTGATTGGTACAGGTTTACAATAGTATATCTCACAGTGATAGTGTGACAGTGGTTCCATCATTCTACTTCTACGTCATGGAAGTTGGACAGGGCAAGGACAGGTGGTTGTAGCCACCTTCTGGTTGTAGCCGGAGAACATAGGGGGTTGTAGCCTCCTTCTGGTTGTAGCCAAATAATTAGGGAGTTGTAGCTTTCTTCAAGTTGTAGCCTGAGAAACTAGGGGGTTGGAGCCTTCTTAAATACATATAAGAAAAAACATTAGGTGGCTTTCTCTCGCTTTGGGTTTCCACGTAAAAACATTGGTGTATTGTGTATGTGTATGATTGCTCATTTGTTCATTGTTAATTTACTCTACAACTATTGGATGATAATGCTACATTTATATAACAATTGGATTTTTTTGGTTAAAAAGGATAATTGTTCTATTATTGATTCACCCCCCTCTCAGTAATCCAACAATTGGTATCAGAGCAAGGTTCCTTCAAGAATCAGTTTAACCACTGAAAGGTAGATCATGGAGAGAAACAACATGTACAAACATGGAACACCATAGTTTGATGGACAAAAGTATGCATTATGGAGCAAAAGGATCAAGACATATATACAGGCACAGAGATTTGAAATTTGGCAATCTGTAGTAGATGGATACAAAGAACCGACACCTCCACCAACAAGTGAAAGAGAAATAAAACTCGGTCAAAATAATTCCAAAGCCACAAATGCACTTCTGAATGGTCTTGGTGAATCGGTATACATGAAAGTTATGCATTGTAAACCCGCTAAAGATATTTGGGACAAACTTCAAAATATTTATGAAGGAGATTCAAAAGTCAAAGCAGCAAAGCTTCAAACTTACAGAGGTCAGTTCAAACAACTAACGGTGAAGGAAGATGAGAATATTGCAGCTTACTTCTTACGAGTCGATGAAACAATAAATGCAATCATAGGATTAGGAGAATAAATT
Source organism: Picea sitchensis (assembly GCA_010110895.2). Taxonomy (NCBI): domain Eukaryota; kingdom Viridiplantae; phylum Streptophyta; class Pinopsida; order Pinales; family Pinaceae; genus Picea; species Picea sitchensis. The sequence continues at coordinate 19,377 of SNQJ01S0187672.1, read as the reverse complement.
AAAGAATCTGTAATTGTTCAAAAGGTACTAAGATCTCTTCCTATGAGATTTGATCCTAAGATATCAACACTAGATGAAATAGCAGATCTAGACTCAATAAGCATGGACGAACTACATGGAATCTTCACAGCATATGAAATGACAACTGAACAGGAAAATCCAGATATAAAAGAAGCATCTTTCAAAGCATCTAAAAGGTCAAAGCAAAAGGGAAAATAAAAAGAAAAAGAACATAGCAGCAGTGGTGACATCTCGGAAGATGATGAAGAAATGACCAGTTTTGTCAAGAGATTGAAGAAGGGAACCAATGGCAGATATAAAGGTAAGCTTCCATTGATTTTTTCTAATTGTGATGGTATTGGTCATTTTGCTAACAAATGTCCTCATAATAAAAATAAGGGGAATGATGAAGATTACTCAAATAGAAAACAAACATATAAAGGAAAAGGAACCACAAAGAAAGTTTTCAAGAAAAACTTATGCACCAAAGAAGACATATCCTCACCAGATGAAGATGAAGTCAGTGACAGTGAGACAGAAAGAGTTATATTCATGGCAGTAGAAGAAAATGACAAAGAAGACACCGAAGAAGAATATGAAGAGGCGGAATTTGACTACCGAGAAGAATTGTTGACTGCCATAGAAGTTATAAGAAGAGAAAAGAGGAAAAACAAGAAGCTACAAGCAGAACTAGACAAGAAGGAAGATACTCAAGAACTAGAGTAGATCATTACATAATTGAAGGTTCAAATAGAAGAATATAAAAGAATTGAAGAAGCACTGAAAGAACAGTTAGAAGAAAGACACATGATCATTGGAAATTTGGAAGCAGATATTGTCACATTGAGAAAGGATCTTCAAAAGAAAAATATGCAGCACAACTCAAAAGTTTTGGATGACATTATCAGTAGTCAAAGGCCTAATCATGACAAGTCTGGACTTGGATACAATCATACAGAAAAGGGATCAAGCTCCAAAGAAACAGAACAAGAAACCTATCAAAAAAGTTATGCAGAAACAATCAAAGGGGATAGGAATACCTACTAGGAAGATTACAGGGACACTTCTCCACCGAGAAGATTCGGATTTCAGAATCGACGATCGACGGAAACAAATAGGCCTAGGGAAGAAGAAGGATTCATAAGAGTAACTCCTTTCAGAAGATATTCAACTCCCAGGTATCAAACTATCTCTTTTGGTTTATGTTATGCATGCAACAATTTTGGACATAAAGTTGTAAGTTGCAGACCTAATAGCAGGAACATAAACAACTTTGAAAGACATACACAAAATAGTTGTCCAAGAAGGTCTAGTGAAACACGGATAATAAGCTACAACAGGTTTGAATCATTGAGCACTAAAGTGGAATGATACAAGTGAAATAACTTTGGACACATGGCCAAAGATTGTAGAATGATAGTCCCTCCTAGAGAACCACAACAGAACAACAATAGTCACAAACAGGAGCCTCAAAAGAGAACATGGATAAGAAAGAAGAATCACTATAGCAATGAAGAATGCACACTCACTCTACAAGCTAAGCAAAAGAAGTGTGGTTGGTATGTTGAAAGTGGTTATTCAAAACACGAAGAACGGGTGAATAAAGACCAGGTCCCAGAGATCGCAAGACTAGAAATAAAACGAGATGAAGAAAATTATACAGAGAAAAGGAAAGATGAGGGGTACAGAAAGGTTTGGAAAATAACTGAAAGAAAAGAAGGACAGGTAAATAAGGAACAGGTTCAAGAGATTTTACTTTCAGGCATTGCAGTGAGATATGAATCCACAGACATAAGGAAAGAAGTCAGAGCTCAGAGAGATGATGAATCTACCAATGAAGATGATGATGAATAGACATCAGAGCAAGAATTTTTCTGAGCCATCCGGCTTAGAGACTCCCGGGTTATATGAATAATAGACAGGGGGAGTCTATGTGGTAGCTGAGACAAACTAGAGAACCATCCTATGAGCATCTTGCAGAGTTTGAGTAAAAATAGTAATGTTCAGAAACAACAATGACAAAAATCCCAACGAGCTATGGAAAGGAAGTGCAAACATCAACCTCTACATCAAGGTAACTCAAGGTAGCATTTTATTAATTGAAATTTATATTGATGATATTGTTTTTGGAAGTACTAATGATAGGTTAAGCGATAAATTTGCAAACAACATGCAGAATGAATTTGAAATGTTGTTACTGAGAGAACTATCCTTCTTTCTGGGTCTTCAGATATGTCAAAGCAACCAAGGAATTTTTATTTCTCAAACTAAATATATCAGAGAAATGCTAAAGAAGTGTGGAATGGAAGAGTGTAAACCAATTGTTGACGATTAAATTCGCAACGAAGTTTTGCCCGAAAAGTTTTGCTAAAAGCCTATTAATATAAAAGCTAAATAATAATAGTAGGTGGGGCCCCTTTGTAGATTGAAAATCAAGTCTGGTGCTTATTCGATGTTATGTTACTATTCGACACTACTTTCATGGTTGACGATATCTTGTTTTATTAGATAAATGGATCAAGCATATTATACATGGGTCCCTTGTTGTTCCAAGCCCAAGTTTTATACTGAAGTTTTTCATGGTTATCATTGTTCTTTGTTCTTGGATTTGTTACTTGTGACACCTGCAATGGACATATGTTAGTAACAACAAATGAAACGAAAATAAAAGGAGAAACTATCCTATGATAACATGCTATACTATATGCACTGAAAAGATTGTGGCAAATCCTAGCTAACATAGGATAGCCATGCGAGTTGACGAGGTTGTATAGAGCATAGTTGACATGCATTTCTGTATAGTGGAGATGGTAATATGTGATATGGGTGGCACACTTGGAAATTAAAGGTTGTTGGTCTCGATGCATGGTTCAAAGTGGATGATTTGTTTGATTAGTAGTTGGTGCGTACTAAGAATTGAATGAACTTGAAGTGTGGAGGTGATGTGCATTTACTGCACATCGCCTTTACTCCTGTCGTTGGACACCACCCTAGTCAGGTTATTGTTCAAACATTGTTACTTTGGTTATGCTCTGATTTCTTAGCAGGAATGAACCACCCGACCAACTCGTGTTTTAAGATGTTCAATTACAAGTATGTTCTTTTTCTTTTCCCTTCATGAGTCTGCTCTGGTTATGAAATGGATGTTGGCTCATGTGTATTGATTTGTGCCTTCCTTAAGTATTGCAATTGTGTAAAATGGTGATTGAGAATGAAACGTTGATGATTCTCTTTGAAATGATGTTGAGGTCATAGCATTACTGGTTATCCTGGGTGTTAGCAGTCACAAGAGATCTATGTTATCCTTGTTGGTTTAGTTAGAGGATCCTTGTTGGTCTTGGTAGGATATCTTCATGCTTTCATATTTCTATATCCAGTCCATGGGATTTTACGGGGCTTAATGATTGAAGCGTTTGTGTCACCATGCATTGTGCGTTTGGGAATTGGGTTGTTTTCACCACCAAGGGTTGTGTAGTGAGTTATGTTATCCCTTCTCGGCCTTGTCTTCACCTCAAAATTGTGGTCGTTTGGCTGGGGAGTCACGAGGATTATACCCTGCGTGTGTCAGATATCATTACCAGGCCGAGTTAGAGCCTCTTTCTTTTGACATCGCTCCCCCTATCATAGGTTTTCATCACCTTGTCCACGGAGTAAGCTGTGGTTTTCTCAATATATGTGTTGTTAGTCTCGGAGGTTTTACCATTGAAAGGAGTCGAATCTAGTGTTGGCTCGGAAGCAAACCCTTAACTCCTCCAGTCAGAGGATTTTATAGAGAAGATTGTCGGGCCTATCAGGTTTACTATGGGTTATTGTGGATTGAAATGTATTCTCGATTAATTTAAATGTAGGCTCGCCCAATTGGTTATGTGACAATCATGTGGATTTTGGTATCTAGTCATTGCCTGTGTTATTGGAATGGAAACCCTACATCGATAGTTGGACAGTTCGAAATAACACAGTCGCCTCTTATGGTTGATAACCTAGTATTGTCTTTTAAGGAATTTGTAGCCTCGCCTCACATCAATGCGTGAATATGCGTGGTTGTCATAGCTTGTTAGGTCTATCGAGGTTTACAACAGTGGTGAATTGGTTGGTGGATACACAGTGACTGGTATATTTTCACTAATGATTGTTTGGATGTTTAGCTGGCATTGGTTACAATTGTTTGATGTTTCTCACACATACCGCATTGTGTGTGTGGTGTTCTACACAATGAAATAATGGTCATTGTAACTGTTAATTTCTTTTGGGGCCTAATGGTTATTGCAAGAAGGATGATTGTATGAACTACATCCACTGCATGCTTATGATTGTTTGATTGTATAAACCGAGTTGTACACAACATAGTTGATTACAATGACTAAATCAAAGCAATATTGTATTAGATTGATGGCTCGGAATAACAGGTTGAGTTATTATTGTGCCTGTGTGTTTGGTTTTGTACAATGGAGATGTTGCACCGTGGTATTTTGGTGGTCGCGCACTGTGTCTAATATAGATAGCTTGGGTTTCATACTCAGGGATACCCACAGAGTTTTTAGCATGTTTTGTTGCGATCCGATCATTTGTTGAGACAGACACGTTGTTGATACCTCATCGTGTTGGATGGATAGCCTGGCTTTTAGCACTTGCATGATTGAATTTTTATGTGCATAGCTTGTGTTGGGATGGTGGTTGTTGTCCGTCTACTTAAATGTCAATTCGGGTTTTGAAATTTAATATTGATTTTTGGGTTCACTGGCCCTATATATGTTTAACTAATATCATTGTATTCTAAAGGACATTCCCAATTGCAGTCATAGTGACTTCATTGTTAATTTTGGAAACATGATTTTTGAGTGTAGTTGTTGATCGAAGAAATGCGTGAGCAGTGGTTGATTCTGGTCATTAACAGCATGGAAACGGTTATTGTTTCAAGATTGTTATAAGATTCAAAGTATATAAATGAAAGGAACAAAACCCCTTTTCAGATTGTGTGGAATGCATACTGTCTTGTGATGGTACTGTGTTGGATATTTGATTATGAACAGTGGACTAGTTAAATATACAGTAATTGTTATTTGGTCACAATGATTGTTGGTTAGTACATATCTTTTCGCAGAATGTTTTATGGATCACTTAATTAATTTCATGATCAATAATCGTTCTTCTTCCCTTCCATTGCCTCATTTTCCGCTAATTACAATTCCCATCACCTTCCCATTTTCATTTTTTCACTCCCTGTTCTGAGATTGATTACAGTCAAGAGGATTTCGGTGTTAAAGCAGTTGAAAGTGGCAGTGTCTTGTTTGGATCACGGTGATATTTTATTGGTTTACTTTACAGTTAATTATTGTTGTCATTGAGCAGTAACCATGTTCATTTCCCCCTCGTTATATCATGTTTCGCTCAATACAAACACCTCAAATATCCCATAATCCTTTTTCATCCCCTGCTCGTTGATAAACATTTTGTATGGATTGGATTGCATGAGTCTGATATATTGTTGAGCCAAAATCCATTTCATATTTTAAAAGAGTTGTCATGTATGGTTAATTAAAATATCATTTGCTAATCAATCACGCATGCAGGGATGAGCTATTCAAATAAAAGGCTAAAAACAGAGGCCTATTATGCCTCTGTCAAAGAGAAGGACTAAAAGATGATAGCATAAACAAAGGAAAATATGGCTTTTGAGTTTTTTTTTATCTATTATTGGTGACAGTTGACTTCAAGAATGATTGGGCAGTATGTTTTATTGTGGATATATGAGTAATGTTTATTTTTGAAAATAATTCAAAATATCATGAGCTAAATGAACGAATGTGAATATATGGATGGGAGTCACAAGGAGCTATGATTTGATTAACTAATGGTTATGTTGTGATTATCATAAGCTAATGGGAGTCACAAGGGGTCCCACCTACTAGTTATTATTTATTTATGACCCTTATTATAATTATTACTTTTCCCCCTAACTAAAGTTAGTTGAGTCTTTTAATTAACTTAACTAATGAGTTGGTTCAACGACTTCAACCAATTCTAATGTGTTTAAAAGAAAAAGGAAATGGAGGAACAAAAGGAGGATAGAAGCAGAAGCATACTAAGGTTTTCTCTTTGAGTTTATGTTGAGATAGTTCAGTTTTCATTCATTTATTATTCATCACAAGCCTAATTCTCTTTTATGATAGTAGGGTCTTATTGTAGACAAAAATATTCAGGCTTGAATCACATCATTCAAACACTTCTTTTTCAAAGGTGTTGATCTATCTTTGATAGTCTGTGTAGACTTGTCTGTTTGTGAATTAATTTTCATGACTGACAAAGGCTATTGTGTAGATTCGAGTGGGCAGTAGTTTGTGGCAAGTTGATCCAGCTTTTAGAGTTCAGTTTTGGTTTTCTGTCATAGGTCCTTTTGTATGTTCCATCGGGGATTTATAAGTTTGACTTTGGTCCAAAATTTCTGTATGAGATTTTTGTAAAGAAAATGACTCTTTGGTGAATTTGAATGAAATAAAGGATTGCTTTATGTCTCATCTGTCTTGATTATCATCTTGGTGACTTTACTTCTGTCTTTACATTTATTTCAGCAACTGATATGTTCAGAAAATTACATAAAAAATAAATTTCCAACAAGCTTTTTGTTGTTAAAAGACTAGCCTAAGCACTCGTAATCAATACTTGTGAGTTAGGATGTTATTTTTGTTGGCTATAAACATAGGGTGATATTCTTGTCTACTTTTCTCTAGCCAAGCAGAGTCTGAAAATGCTTGAGTAAGATTATTTCATATCTTTTCCTCAATACCAGTTACCACTCCTATGCAAACCAGTTGCAAGTTGAACAAAGCTGATGATTCAAAGTCTACAGACCAGAGGAATGCAGGACAATGATTGGTAGCTTACTATATGTGATAGCATCCAGACCATATGTAATGCAGGAAGTTGGACAGGTGGCAAGATTTCAAGCAGCACCAAAGGAATCACATGTCTTAGCAGTAAAGAGGATTTTTAGATATCTCAAACGAACATAAGAGTTTGGATTATGATATCCAAAAGGAAAGGATCTATCACTTATTGCCTACACAGATGCAGATTGGGCAAGTTGCATTAATGATTGACAAAGCACCAATGGAGTAGCGTTCTACTTGGGTGAGTGTTTAGTATCATGGCTAAGCAAGAAACAATCATCAATATCCTTATCTATAGCCAAGGCAGAGTATATTGTAGAAGCATCATGTTGTATACAGACTCTATGGATGAAACAAACTCTGACAGATATACAGGTTGAGTATGATGAGCCCATTCCAATCTATTGTGATAATACAAGTGCCATCAATATCTCAAAGAACATGGTGATGCACTCCAAGACAAAGAACATTCCAATAAAGTATCACTTTCTACGGGAACATGTTGTAGAGAAGAACATCAGAGTTGAATATATGGGCACAAAAGAACAAGTGGAAGACATCTTTACAAAACCGCTTCCATATGAAGCCTTTGAGTATCTTCACCAGAGACTTGGATTAATTTCTACTCCAAAATAAATGCTTTTGAATGCTTATCTTATATGTCTTAGATTTACACAAGGAAGCACCATAAAGAGGGCAGTTCAGGTTGGGGGATTAGTTTCAGGAAGAGTTCAGTCATGAGGAGTATCCCCAAGGACATTTTAGTTAGGGGAAGCAACCCCAGATGGAAAGATACATTTGTCATTGATGACAAACAGGTGGAGATTTATCATATGCAAAGGTAAATGTTTGGAGAAAGAGCACAGAGGCATGGTTCCAGGGGGAGCGATGGTCACAGGGGGAGCATGCGTGATATGACTTCAGTATTGCATCAGAGTGTTGCCATCAATACCAAAGGGGGAGATTTTGTATTATTTGGGTTGCTTGTCATTGATGTCAACCCTTGAAGAAACTCTGGTAGCACAAAGGTTTGGGTAATGGATCCAAGTTTGTTTGATGGATAATGGTATGATTTTTGATATATTTGCAGGTAAGACTATTCTAGATGGATAGTACATGTCATGCCATTTTCGATGGTATGTGGAACGTCACATAACTCCTCACGGTTAGAGAGTTATGGCCATGTGAAGTTGGAGAACCCTCA
>SNQJ01S0187672.1:0-11276 GCA_010110895.2 Picea sitchensis | reverse complement strand
TGTTGTATACAGACTCTATGGATGAAACAAACTCTGACAGATATACAGGTTGAGTATGATGAGCCCATTCCAATCTATTGTGATAATACAAGTGCCATCAATATCTCAAAGAACATGGTGATGCACTCCAAGACAAAGAACATTCCAATAAAGTATCACTTTCTACGGGAACATGTTGTAGAGAAGAACATCAGAGTTGAATATATGGGCACAAAAGAACAAGTGGAAGACATCTTTACAAAACCGCTTCCATATGAAGCCTTTGAGTATCTTCACCAGAGACTTGGATTAATTTCTACTCCAAAATAAATGCTTTTGAATGCTTATCTTATATGTCTTAGATTTACACAAGGAAGCACCATAAAGAGGGCAGTTCAGGTTGGGGGATTAGTTTCAGGAAGAGTTCAGTCATGAGGAGTATCCCCAAGGACATTTTAGTTAGGGGAAGCAACCCCAGATGGAAAGATACATTTGTCATTGATGACAAACAGGTGGAGATTTATCATATGCAAAGGTAAATGTTTGGAGAAAGAGCACAGAGGCATGGTTCCAGGGGGAGCGATGGTCACAGGGGGAGCATGCGTGATATGACTTCAGTATTGCATCAGAGTGTTGCCATCAATACCAAAGGGGGAGATTTTGTATTATTTGGGTTGCTTGTCATTGATGTCAACCCTTGAAGAAACTCTGGTAGCACAAAGGTTTGGGTAATGGATCCAAGTTTGTTTGATGGATAATGGTATGATTTTTGATATATTTGCAGGTAAGACTATTCTAGATGGATAGTACATGTCATGCCATTTTCGATGGTATGTGGAACGTCACATAACTCCTCACGGTTAGAGAGTTATGGCCATGTGAAGTTGGAGAACCCTCATGAGTCATCTAGAAGCCCCAAAAGGTCAAAGTAGTCAAAGTGATTTAAGATATTTTACGAGGTAAATAATAAAGTGAAGTGATGAGTGTACTATAATTCAAAGTGAATACAAAAGAAATTATTTAAATAATAAAGTTAATGGATAAATTTCTAAGTGAACAAGTGGTTGGAAGTGGGTTAGCCCTAAAATAAGGAAAGTGCTTTAACATGGTTAGAAGGTAACCCCTTGAGGTAAAGTGAAGTGATGAGTGTACTATAAGTCAAAGTGAATACAAAAGAAATTGTTTAAATAATAAATTTAATGGAGAAATTACTAAGTTGACAAGTGGTTAGAAGTGGGTTAACCCTAAAATAAGGAAAGTGGGTTAAGATGGTTAAAAGGTAACCCCTTGAGGAAGCTACATGAAAGTATAAATACGAGGAAAGGATCTCTCATTTTAATCACACTTGAGCATATTGAATATCTACAGGTAACTGAGGTAACCAAAGGATATCTAAGTCGAATTTCAGAGGGAAGGTGAAGTAAATAAGGCCGAAATTCAAGGGAGGATAAATTATTTTGATGATGCTTTCTAAGGTATGTTATTTACAGGTCATCTCAACATTTTCGCAATATTTTTTTTCTAGAATGATTTAGACCATGAAATTGGGAGGCCATTGAGGAAACATATCCAAGTAGATGTGATACAAATTTCAGCTTGTGGGTCGTTGTATTTTTGGAGTTACACACCGTGGAAACTAGGGTTTGTGGTTAGTCCTGAAAGTAGTCTAAAACATGTGTTTCAGGTAAAAACGTCATAACTTCTTCATAGCAGATCCAAATTCAGTAAGACAAAATTTATTGGCTAGAGTATAGTATGTAGTATTTTGTGTACAATTTTCAGATCCATACAACAAATATTTTGTGCAGGGCACACTCTACAAGTTCTCTCTCTAGAATAAGCCATAATTCAACAAGGTATGTCATTTTTGCTATAACTCATTTTCTGAGAGGTTCCAAGTAGTGAAATATGGAGGAATTGCATAAAAGACACTGAAGAACATTGAGTACCATTTTTATATCTTTATTCATTACAGGTACATAGTTAGTATTATTGCAAGTTAGGGTTTTTTACTAATCCAAAATTAGTCATGTGAGACTAAAGTAAAGTTTGATGAAAATACTAGTCTCTTGTTGTTAAAGTTAAGGAAGGTTTGCAGGTATGTGATCATATACACTAGGTTTGTTACAGAGTTACAAATCATATTTGGATGATGAATTTAATGAGGGATTTTGGTTGACGTACATGTTGGGTACATGGTTGAGACAAGTAGTTGATGAGTTGGCACATACATGAGGTGTATAGATGATGATGTTGGTACATCTTGATGAGTCATAGTTTATGTGTATTTGATGCATTATTGGTACATATTTGGTGCATGGTTGATGCACTCGTTGATGGTACGGGTTGAGGTACAAGTTGGTGCATGGTTGATGCACTTGTTTATGGTACAAGTTAATTACAGGTTGTTTGGATAGGTTATTTTGATAGGTTATTTGTACAGGTTTGATGCATGGTTGATGCATTTGTTTATGGTACAGGTTGAGGTAAAAATTGATGTATGGTAAATGTTGGCACAGGTTATTGGTACAGGTCGTTACAGCTTGATTACAGGTTATTGGTACAGGTCGTTACAGGTTGATTACAGGTTGATTGGTACAGGTTTACAGTAGTATATCTCATAGTGATAGTGTGACAATGATTCCATCATTCTACTTCTACGTCAGGGCGATTGGATGGGACAAGGACAGGTGGTTGTAGCCACCTTCCGGTTGTATCCGGAGAACATAGAGGGTTGTAGCCAGAGAATTGGGGAGTTGGAGATTCCTTCAGGTTGTAGCCTGAGAAACTAGGGGGTTGGAGCTTCCTTCCAGTTGCAGCTGGAAAACAAAGGAAAATGGTGCTTCCAATGAATGTAATTATTAAATACATATAAGAAAAAACATTCTATAGTTTTCTCTCACTTTGGGTTTCCACATAAAAACAATGGTGTATTGTGTATGTGTATGATTGCTCATTTGTTCATTGTTTATTTACTCTGCAACTATTGGATGATAATGCTACATTGATATAACGCTTGGATTTTGTGGTTAAAAAGTATAATTCCTCTATTACTGATTCACATCCCCTCTCGGTAATCCAACACTTCCTCCTCTCTCTATCTGACTGTGATATCTTCCAGCTTCGGCTCTAGGTTTCTGGAATTTTTCTCTGACAACACCTCTACCTCTATTAGGACTTTTTCCTCTGTTTTGTTGACTCTACTTTCTCGCCAACTTTTCCTCTACTTTTAGGGCTACCTGATAAGCATCTTCAACTGTTCTCATTGTCATCATGCTAATCTTATCCTATATTTGATATCTTAGGCCATTAATGTACCTAGAAACTTTCTCTTCATCATTCTCCCTATGTCTTGCTCTTATGTTCAGCTTGTAAAACTCTTCGGTGTACTCCTTCACTGACAAACCTTTCTGTCTCATATTCTATAGAATCCTGAACATATTTATCTGATAATCCTTGGCTATGAACTTAGTCTTCAACTTAGCTACCATTCTATCCCAATTCTTAATTTTGTACTTACCTTTGCATCTTCTGTCAGCTTACAATTCGTCCCACCATAACGTTGCATGTCCCTTCAATCTGGTTACCGCATGCTTCACCTTATTCTCATCATCAATCTCCTCATATTTAAAGTACTTGTCTAAAGCACCTATCCAGTGAAGCAATTATTCTACATTTAATTACCTTCATACATTGGGACTTCTATTTTCGCTCTGGTTCCCATCTTGACAACAACTCTCAGTAGTCGCTCCTCTGTTGCTTGTTCTCCTGCAACTTCTTCTATTTCTACCTCTTCATTTTAAGATTCACTGACATCACCAGCATCATGTGCTCTTCTCTACGTTGTCTCCATGGAATCCAACCTTGCATGAATTTGTCTCATCTCTTCTCCCATGGCTACATTGACTACATGTCTCTCTCTATGTCTCCTTGGTGGCATGGTTCTAAGTTTTTTTTCACATAGATATTAATTCAGGCTCTTTATACCTCTTAATGTTATCGGACAAATATTTTCCTTTACCTGATGTCTGCAGACAAAATGTATGCTCTAATACCACTTGATGCAAACCCCCACCACCTCCCGGGGTTTGCGTGACCTCTCGGTCTAGGATCATTCACAGTAGGGAGTTGAATTATCTCTTGGGTCCTCTCTTAACCCTCAAAACTATGTGCCACATGCCTTCTTCCATTACCCTACGTGAAAATTCAAGTTCGCGAGGGTCTTATCTAGCCAACAAATAAATCCACGTGACCTCAAGCCAAGTTCATGGACTAAACCTCTTAAATAGTAGGAACTCTGCCACTTCAGAGATTTGGGCTTTGGGAGTTCCAACTTCAATGCACAACAGTCTTACCGAAAGCTGAATTCACGAAAATCCAAATGACGACAAGGATCAACAACCCTTAACGCACACGAATATCTATGGCTTCATAGAGACTTCGGGACTCCAGACTTTGTGGAGTTTACCCGCTCCAAAACGCAATTCCTCTAAATGCATGAACTCTGAACTAGTAGATCGAATGGTTAGTGCTTACATCATATCAACGACCCATGCTTACTCTGCACTCCGGGCTTCAAAGCTTCTCATAACACAATGCCTCAAATCCTTCGGAGTATCGAACTAGCGAACTCGCGAAGGGTTGTGATCAACGGTCCACCTGTCCTCGTAAATGGACGATCGATATCTACTTCGACCTTCAGGAGTTATCGACCCAAGAAAACTTCCACTCAATTTTCTCTAAAATGCCAGATCTCTGGACTCCAAGATCTATTAACACGTGGCTCTGGCGCTAACGGTCAGGATATGCTCCGGCTTCGGAGCTTCGAGGAGTTCTCGTATTCTCACTTCCACCCTTCAAACCTATCGGATAGTCAGACTTCCAAACCATGTTGGATCTGTGTACATGTATCCTCACTGATGGACAGTCCATATTCCCTCTGGATCCCAAGACCTCGGGAAGCTTGTCTCCTCCACGACACACACTCGAGAACTTATGAATACGCGAAGTCCGAAGGACTTCAAGGGTTATCACCTGCTCTACTTTCCCATATATGACAGCCAAGGAAAGAGTGGACTCCTCCTCGAGCTAATCTCGTCCACTCGACCTGGAAATAAAAAGGGTTCTCCCTTCAAAGGATTATGTTTGTTATTCCTCCTGAGCTTTATCACTTGAAGCGTTTCAGAACTCCGGCGCACACCTTGTACTTCACTGAAACTTGAAACTTGAAGATTTTTAGAAAATCCTCCCATGCACTCCTTGCGCTCGTCTTCCTTGAGACTCTTTCAACACTCGACTAAGTGTTGCCCCTGTGCACGCCTTGCATGGGTCTTCTCCAATATTTTATACTCCTCTGAGTATACATGCACTCCTTGCACTCACTCTTCGAAGTTTCACGCTATCTCTCCTGAGCTATCGAGTCTGAAAATGACTCTGCCTTCGCACTCCTTGCGTGGCTACTGTGCACTCCTTGCACCAGTATTTTAGAAGAGAAAAAATTGGAACTTATAGAACATCAACAGTTCATTCATTCAATCATGAAATGCACACACAGGCATATAAAAACACAGAAAGCAAATAACACAACATTACCCAGTTACTCAAAGGTAAGCATATGCAGAGATCTGAAAGCAATTATCCTCTATTATATTCATTCATAAAATATTTACACAGGTTCTTACAGCTCTCAGCTTCTTCTCTACAATTCTCCTACAACTTCTCTTCACAACTCATCAACAACAAAATACAATAATCTTCAGCAACAATCACAATTCTCAGCAGCCTTATTTGGGCATATATTACATACATTTATACATGAGGGGCTCCTCAAGCCTTCCCTCTAGACTACTCTAGTGCTATCATATCACAATCCAAACATTATCCTATTAAGCCTCATTACAATAAATGGCATTTACAACCCAAATACGAGTCGATGCTCAATATCTGTACAATCCTACAAATAATTAAGATAATCACAATCTCATGCGATCTCATGCAATGGCTCAAGCTTCCAAACATTAAAGGGCCTTTAATTACAATATTTTCAAAATGTTCAGATGATGCTCTCTCCTTGGGATCTAAAACAATTTGAATGTGTGTGTTGGACATTGGGTTGTCCTCTACTTGGCCTCTTTGAACGTTGGTAGTGATGCTCTTGCATCACCTTCCCATGATAACCTACCATTACATTGTATATTTCATCAATCTATCCATACTTTCATCCAATCAAGATTGTTTGCGATGTATAAATGTAGTGCATCCCACTCTCGACCAACTATATGAAAAAATAAAATAAAAATAGTAATTAGAGTAAAGATTAAATAATAATTGATCATGGAATCTAAATCAAACTTAAATAAGTACAATATATATATAAATCAATATTATTCAAAGTATTATAGATCTATACCATATAATTACCTTTCACTTTCCTCATTCTACCTTTCTCGACCAAGACCTCCCCTTCAAATTTGTTAATGGAATTGAGATCCCAAATCTCAGGTACCTTCTCGATTTTTGCTACTAATTTAGAAAGATATTGAGTAATATACACCAAGGATTGATATACCATATATCCCTCCACAATAGATCCCTCGGGACGTGTTCTTTGTCTAACAAAAGCCTTCAATGACTTCAAGTGCCTCTCTACCATCCACATTGACCTTGTGTGTACATGTCCACACATTTCAATCTCCTCAACTTGATGTATGAGGTAGTGTTCTTGTGCATTGAAAAATGTCGAAGGTAGATACTTTAGAATTTCGCACATTACCTGAGGAATTTCTCTCCTCCAATATTTTATATCTTCTTTATGGATTTCTTTAGACAACAACCACCTACACATGATATAACAAATTGTATCATAGGTTTCAATAACAACGTCGGATATACATTGAAAGTAAAATAAATGTCAAGAAGTTGAGCAACAACGATTTTGCATATAAATCATTAATATTTACCTCATGTATTTTCCAAGATAATATATAACTTCTTTTACATTGTTTTCAAAGTTGTCAGGTAGAGATAGAGGTAGAACATATTGTAACAACAAAGGGATCATTAATTTTTAGGAAAAGAAAACCATATTATAATACCAAAAAGTCATATATATACCAATATAAAAATATACGTCCAAAATCATTACCTTAATGAAGGTATGTCAGTCATGAATTTTCACCCCACCAAATTCACCTTTCTTCGTTAAGATATTATTTATGTTTGAAGCAAATCCCGTGGGAAATTTTATTTTCTGAATGACCTCTTTTACAACATTGAGTTCCTGCTCTGTAAATAACCATGGAAGACTATTTCGATGTACTCCATTACTATTTGAATAAATCACATTTTGCAATGCATGATTGGCTTCTCAAATGTTAGAACAAATTTTGACAATTTTTTCTTTGTCATTCCTTCCATCTACAATTTTCCACAACCTTTCTATTACATTCTTTATTATATGCATTGTATCAAACAATTGAGTTATTTGTAGGTGCTCATAGTAGGGCAACCTATTGAATTGTACAGGGTAACTTTTCATTCCTCATTGAATTTCATTAATGCCTTGACGACATTTATGAAAAATAATTCATGAGATTAGAACAATAGTTGTTAGATACAATAAACAAAACTCAATACAAATTAAAATTGTAAAACATTAATATATATGGAGACACATAGACTAAATTCTTATCTTGATGATTTCTATTATATCCCAACTTCCATAGGTGTGGTGTCACTCTTCGTGGTTTTATTTCAGTCTCTTCTTTCAAATTGAAAAGACATTTTTCTGTAGTTTGATACACGTGGTTCTTAGGGAGGAAGTGACTATACTCATCCAATACCTCCTTTCCTAGACTTCTTGAATGACAAAATTTTATCCTAGGACCACAAACTATACATGCAAATTTACCATTTGTTTGAAGACCAGCAAGATTATATGGATTAATGTCGATATTATTTATATAACGAGGAATTGATATTTAAGAAGCATGCATCATATTTTCGTAAAATTATATATTGCTAAAGTGCATCAGTATGTTACATACCACAAAAATGTGTTAGCCCTGGGGAATCATGAATTATCCATATAAGTATTCCATGAAATTGAAATTGTGTTTGACCTATTAGTCTAGAGATGTCATACATAGTGATGCCAACCCATAACTTTAGTAGCTCGTCGACAAGAGGCTCAATATATACATTCATATATTTCACTTGGTACTTACCTAATTGGGTGAAAGTACACATAATTACTACCTTGTGTATATATATAAGTAATTATGCAACGAATAAGAAAAACAAAATACAACGTTCAAACCAATTTTGTAAGCAAATACCCGGAACAATCATTGCCAACATTGTGTGCTCCCTCTTTAGGGGTGGCAAGTGCAGGGGGAGTCATCATTGATTCTAATGGACAAAAGATCTTGAATTACTCTTGGGGACTTGGAAATACCACCAACAACAAATCAGAAAGCCTAGCAGTCTTCATGGGGCTTCAAATAGCAAAAAATCGAAAACTTAATGATCTCACTATCCTTGGAGACTCTGAGATAATTATTAAGGATCTCCTTGGCTTAACAAAATCAGAAAATCAAATCTCCAACAGTCTTCATACCCAGATAAATTCCTTGAAAAGACATTTTGCTAAGATCCACTTCTTCCATATCCTTCTTTCTCAAAACCAGATAGCTGATTGTTTCAAAAACTAGCAAAAAACACGAACCATGGCCATCTTTTCATCGATCAAAACGAATCTCATGTGTGGTTACCATAAGTTCTCCCCTAACCATCCTTTTTCCTTCCCACATTTCGAACTTTCCCTCCTTAGCAACCCTGAGAGCCTTCCCCCCTTCTTTCACTACCCCTTCCCCTCGCCTCAGCCCTCCTCTCTTGCCACCTTTTCCCTTTTCTTTGGGCCCCTCTCTCCCCTCCTTCAACCATGTGGCACCTTGATGGTGTTGACTATAGTTTTGGTCAACAATACTTAGCCGAGAAAGAATTGCCAGGCTCCCCCTCATTTCACATTTGGTTGGGAAAAATAGTGCACACCCTCGCTCAATTGCTATTTCACATTTCAAAGAAGATCCCTCCAAATATTTTATATTTTGAGAATATGTTATAAGTTATGATGAAGTATTTGCTAATGGCTAAAAGCAATGGTCACCAATCATATTTGAAATTTCATAGGTTATAGGCTCTCAGATAAACACAGAATTATTACAAGCATTCGACAACAATGATATGGCATTTGGTAAAGTGTACATAAGCATTAGACATAAACTCTTGCATCTTGACCAGTTAGGTGATATCTTCCCTCAGTCCCTCTTATCATGGTTGTTGGACAGACATAACAAGTTGTTCCCTTTCCTCCATTAACAACCAGAGTTGAAGTCATATCTTATTCAAAGTTAGAAGATTAGGGTTGACGCAATATTCAATCATTTCGTCCTTCGTTGTTAGAAGATGTCTCCTTAATTTACTACACATGTTGCACAACCAGGAACTGTATCAACCAATAAATGAGCGGTTGATACACTCTCCGCATCCTTCTTCAACATTGGTAAGGAAACTATCAGAAACATGGTTTGTAATGACAACTAGAAGCAGTTACACTACATGCAAAGGATCTTATTGGTCGATCTATGTCCTTTGCTGCAAAATTTAATGAAAGAAGTCGAGAACATGATTTTATATTGATACGAGCAATCTCTGATCGATTTCATAGAGATACAAGGGCGCCATCCTGTCCAATATTGAGAGCCTTATCGAAATTATCACCAAATTGATTTTGGAGGTTAAAAGAAAAGGGGCATGTACTCATCAAGCAAGAAATGATCAAAATATAAACGTCAGTGTAAACAATACCAGAGAATTGCTATCTCAAAGGCACTACTCACATGGGCATCCACTATTTAGCGGGTGCTCCCATCCTTCCTTATGGTTTCTTTGATGCTAGTTGGGCTGGTGATCTTGATGGGAGGCCATTCACTTCTGGTTATTTATTCACTCTTGGTTCTGGACCAGTTTCTTGGTGTTCTAAGAAGTAGCAGGTCATGGGTCTCTCTTCCATAGAAGCTGAATATGCTAGTGTTTCTCTTGTCGATAAGTACCTTGCCTAGATGTGGATGATTCTTGACCAGTTGGGTATTCCTCAAGAAGATATAGGAAATGGAATCATAGATTGGTAGTTCGCCTTTGCGTGAAATCAAATTCTTTGTGGGTTGTTTTTCAAAGATAGCCAAGACAAATAACGCGGATCTCCCGAAGAAATTATCTAATCGGACTCTGGCTTCCAGTTTACATGCCCATGGTAGATCCATTGAGAGGAACCATTAGGATAAATAAAATTGCAGGAAGCAGGCAGTCCAAGCAGTAATGTCATCAGTGTTCCCAAAAAATGAAGTTGGCGCTCCAACGGTGTCACCAATGTATGCTTCAGGAAATTTTTGATATATCTATGTTTTTCATGAAATATAAGCACTGTGGATTGGGTACAACTAGAGCCCGTGTTTTGATGATGAGGAACCCCATTGATGCAATCCAGTGATGAACATTTAATGAATTTGAATATGAAGAAGGCCATATTTAATTGAAGATAACACTAGTCTGCTAGAATAAAAGATCAAGCATTGTTAAAATGTAACGATGGGTTATTAGTCGACGAGAAGAGGATGCTCACATTATTAGTACATATAATGTTTGATTCACAACTTCACCATTTCAAAACGCAAACAAAGAAAAATGACGTGGATAAGAGGTTTCCCAACATTGTTTTTCTGTATTATTAAAAAAGAATAGTAACAGTTCAAGCTCGTACGATATTCAATTAGTTAAACTACCCTAACTATTGGAAAATCACATCAAATAAAGATAAAAGGAGCAACATACATCCAGTTTTAGGGAGGAAGAATTTAGGAGAAAAAAATTGTTGAGAGATATGCTTGGAGTGCAGTGAGGCTTGTCATTTTTAATTCATCATTCATCCTCTACTTTCAGCAGGGATTGACGGGATTGTTGGCAGCAGGGAGTCTTGCGAAGCAACGAATGGACGAGGCAAGGGTGAGCTTGGCTGCTTTTCATAAGGTGAAATGCTTTCTTGTGATTTTGTTGTATTTAAGCCTGAGTTTATTTCAGCATTAATCCGTTTCTAATATGCAGGTCCTCACCTTGTGTTATCACCACCATCGCTCCATTCCATTTTGGCTCAACTTTCTTCTTTCTTTCGCTCTTGGTCTTTCTATTGTAACCTTGTTCTAGAATGGCTAAAGACTAAATACCTGGCCCAAGTCTACGCA